>LBNU01035262.1:12509-71387 GCA_014162995.1 Artemisia annua
GAAATTCTGAACATTTGAAATACCCAAATTACCCCTCAAATTTAAACTTTTGAAGAACGAATAATGTGTATAACCTAAGTAATTAATTTCGTTAGTATATAAATTACAAAACTTATATTACAACTATGCATATACACGTTTATATGAAGAGAAGTATGGGCTGAATTATTTAAGTTGTATACATGTAATCATAATCATAAAACTAGCACAACTAAACTTAAACCAAATCAAGCCCCAAGCCCAACTGTAATTTTAAAAACCCATTAAACAAATAAAAATAAAAGTACGGTTCCTTTTTTTTCCTCCTCCATAATCAAAATACAGAAAAAAAGAGAAAACCCTAGCCTCCATAGTTATTTGTCATCAAGAACTCAAGATCAATATTCGTGGTAATTCCGTGAAGGTTTGATACGATTAATCACCTATTTTCTTTAACATCTTTTGTTTTTAAATATTTTTATGTAACCATAATTGATGGATATGATTAGGATTTATTAAAATTCAGTAACGAAACATGTTTGATCATTAAAAACATAATTAGGGATGTGTTAGGGGTTTTATCTATTAGCCGAACTTATTATTAGACTATGTTAGCCCATTATCATTCATTGTATGTTTGTTAAGTCCAACCCATTAAGGTTTTTGCATGGTTCGGTGTATTGTAAGTTATATATACCGATTGGTATTGATTAATGAAAGCAAGGGGAATTACCAAACTCTAGTATTGGTATCACAGCCATAAGATCCTACCCTTCCTAAAACCCTAATTTTTTTCTTGCTGTCGTACTTTGTTAGCTGCTACTGTTCGCTTATTGCTTTGCTCATTTGCTTCGCTGCTTTACTGCTTTCCTAATTCGCTGCTGCTCTGCTTTCAAATACTGCTTTGCCATCATCCCGTTATTGCATCATGACCGGATACACACCACCGCCAAAACAACCGATTGTTAAAGCTTATTCAATCGCTCGCGACTCCAACAGCGGACCTCCCGGGTTCAACAATGTTCGTGCATCTCAGCCTACTACTGAGAATAATCAGCCTTCGCTCAAGTCTGCTCCTAATGCTACATCTAATAAACTCCCGTACTCTATGTTTGGGATGGCTGGTATGCAATTTACTCCTTACAATTTTTGTCAGCCATGTTTTGTCACTGCCCAATTTGGAAGCCCGCTTGTACCACAGGACTATGATCCTAACAGAAATTTAGATGAGTTTGTCTAAAAGCCAATTTTGACTGTTATTTACCAATTGAAAAACTCGATTTTAAAATTGAACGCTCTCATTAGTTAACAGAAAAATTTTTGCTTTTGTATCTTCTCTTATTACAAAAGATACAAAATAGTCTACGGACTATTTGTAAATTTGCAAAATTTTCATTTTCTATATACAAAAATAAATTTACTTCAATTTTAGGTTTAGTTCTCAACATTTTGAGTAAGCAAGTTTTTAGTTACTTAATTTTTTTGGTTTGCAATTTGCTCACTCCTAAGTAAAACTGACTCTATTATTACAAAATACTACCAGGAAGACAATAATATTCCTAACAGGCAATTATTTTTGTAACAAAAGAACTAACAGATTCTAAAAAAGCCCCTACCAAGCAGGCCTTAAATCTAACTATAATAGCACAATTGCAAAACACATAGTAAATAAAATAACCATTAACATAGTAAAAAAACTGTCTTTTTATATTCTAAGTAACTAATTAAATTTACGTTTAAGCCCATATAAAATTATGGATTTTCATAGTTTTTTATAAATTTATAAATTAAACAAATACACGTAAAATTTATGTTATCTGAATAAAAAGAAGCATTTATTGTTGTTGTTGTTGTGATTTATTGATGTTATTATCATCATTATTAGATTAATTTATCGGAATGCGCAAACTTCGTATACATAAGATATTATCACTATAAATATCAAAATAAAAGCACAGGTATTACGATATGCAAATGAATACGAGATTGTACATATATCAACAACTCATATAAACTATTAAGGGCTCGTTTGGTTCGCATAATGTTTTTGACGGAATTGAAATCTGTTTAAGGAATTGGAATGTGAATGAATGGAATGTTGGAAATTGAAATCCTTAACATTTAAAATCTGACGGAATTGAAATTTTCAAATACTAGCGCATGTTTGGTTGGAAGAACGAAATGAGAAAAAATAATTATATTATAATATTTAAAATTTAATTTTAGTTTAAGATTAATAAACTAAATATTAATTAAAAAATAAATTACTTATCAAATAAAATAATAATAATAATAATAATAATAATAATAATAATAATAATAATAATAATAATAATAATAATAATAATAATAATAATAATAATAATGACAATGATAACGATAATATGAATTTCATGGAATTGTAAACAATCCTTTCATATTGACATGGAATGTTGAATTCCATATATATGGGATTTTGAAAGAATTTCATTCCATTCCGTTTGCCAACCAAACACAGTAAGGAATGGAATTCAGATTCCAAATTCTTTGAATTTGTCAACGAAACACGTTATGGAAAGGAATTTGTAAAACCCGGAAATTCTGAACATTTGAAATACCCAAATTACCCCTCAAATTTAAACTTTTGAAGAACGAATAATGTGTATAACCTAAGTAATTAATTTCGTTAGTATATAAATTACAAAACTTATATTACAACTATGCATATACACGTTTATATGAAGAGAAGTATGGGCTGAATTATTTAAGTTGTATACATGTAATCATAATCATAAAACTAGCACAACTAAACTTAAACCAAATCAAGCCCCAAGCCCAACTGTAATTTTAAAAACCCATTAAACAAATAAAAATAAAAGTACGGTTCCTTTTTTTTCCTCCTCCATAATCAAAATACAGAAAAAAAGAGAAAACCCTAGCCTCCATAGTTATTTGTCATCAAGAACTCAAGATCAATATTCGTGGTAATTCCGTGAAGGTTTGATACGATTAATCACCTATTTTCTTTAACATCTTTTGTTTTTAAATATTTTTATGTAACCATAATTGATGGATATGATTAGGATTTATTAAAATTCAGTAACGAAACATGTTTGATCATTAAAAACATAATTAGGGATGTGTTAGGGGTTTTATCTATTAGCCGAACTTATTATTAGACTATGTTAGCCCATTATCATTCATTGTATGTTTGTTAAGTCCAACCCATTAAGGTTTTTGCATGGTTCGGTGTATTGTAAGTTATATATACCGATTGGTATTGATTAATGAAAGCAAGGGGAATTACCAAACTCTAGTATTGGTATCACAGCCATAAGATCCTACCCTTCCTAAAACCCTAATTTTTTTCTTGCTGTCGTACTTTGTTAGCTGCTACTGTTCGCTTATTGCTTTGCTCATTTGCTTCGCTGCTTTACTGCTTTCCTAATTCGCTGCTGCTCTGCTTTCAAATACTGCTTTGCCATCATCCCGTTATTGCATCATGACCGGATACACACCACCGCCAAAACAACCGATTGTTAAAGCTTATTCAATCGCTCGCGACTCCAACAGCGGACCTCCCGGGTTCAACAATGTTCGTGCATCTCAGCCTACTACTGAGAATAATCAGCCTTCGCTCAAGTCTGCTCCTAATGCTACATCTAATAAACTCCCGTACTCTATGTTTGGGATGGCTGGTATGCAATTTACTCCTTACAATTTTTGTCAGCCATGTTTTGTCACTGCCCAATTTGGAAGCCCGCTTGTACCACAGGCCCAACAGCCACTCAACTTACCATTGCCTATGGCCCAACACTTACCACATGCCAACATGGCTGTTAATACAAATATCGCTTAAAAACGTTATTTATATTTTACGATCTTTGCTAAGTTTTGTTAATGACAAAGTGTAAACTTTAGTTTTTAGTAAAACATGATTTTAGTTTAAAGTCTTGCATAACTAGATTTTTGCTACATTTACATTTCATATAAAACACAACATTTTCATATTTCTTAAATTAGAAATGTCACATCCCATTTATGGTAAGTTTTGTCACCTTACATTTATGGAAAGATTGTGTGGTTGACTAAACAAAGTTCTTACACAAGGTTTGTGTGTTTGACTCTCCATAGGGTTCTTACACAAGTTTTGTGTTTGACCAAGTATTTATGTGATGTGACTTTGGATGGTTTGGCAAGTTATGGCAAAACATAACTGTCAGACCTGGCGGAACCCTCGTGGTACACGGGCGGAACCCTTCTGAGGGTTCCGCCATATCCGCCAGGCTTGATGGTTGTTTTGCTATAAATACCAAGCCATTTGCTAGCTTTTTTCTTTTATCACTTCTCATCATATTTTGCACATACATTCATATCTTTCATCTAACCCTTAACATCTCATTGTTGTGAATACTCTTTTGTAGCAAAGAAGTTCACAAGTACATATAAAGTTACAAGTATTCAACTCAACGTTGCAAGACTTGTTAGCTTAGCATCGTGTAGACTTTGTATAGTTTACACTTCATTTGATTGTGTGTTATAAGTTGTGATCGGTTAGTATTTTAGGCCTTAAAATACATAGTGAAACGGGAGTGGTTGTACCCTTGGTAAAGAACTCGACATCTAGCTTAGTGTCGGTAAAATTGTAAGCGACGTGTAAGGTTTTCTCCGCCGGATAAAGGAGCTTGTTGACTAGTGAAAGAAACTCTCGAGTTGGATACTCGGGGCGTGGACGTAGGGCAAGGAAAAGAGAGTTCCTTGTAGCCGAACCACGATAAACAATCGTGTCATGGTTTGATCGTTTCTTTCTTTATACTTGCATATTGTGTATTGTCTTTGTGTTCATATCTTTGATTAAACGGAAATTTTCAAAAGATAATTAAACTAAAAGCGGGTAAACTATTCAACCCCCCTTCTAGTTTTCCACAATGGCCTCCACTGTTCCCTCGGCCCAACAGATTCAGCACGTACAACAGGCCCAATATCCTTTTAATGCATCATTCGGTACTCAGTTCATGTCACAGGGAAGTAATATTTCAGGCCGTCCATATACAACCATGGGAAGTAATGTGTTTTTCCCAGGGAATTTCGCTTACACCGCGGCTAGTTCACTTCCGTCTCAGGCTACTTTGCTTCCTCAAGCTTTACAGACGATGACTCTTCAGGATCCTGCTTGGAACATGGATACTGGTGCATCCTCTCACATGGCTGACAACACAGGTATTCTCACTACTATTAGTAATTCTTGCATTTATCCATCTGTGTATGTTGGAAACGGCGCATCTATACCGGTTACACATACTGGACATAGCTTATTGTACACTTCCTCTAAACCGCTGCAACTTAATCATATACTTGTCACACCTCACATCATTAAAAACTTGATTTCTGTTCGTAAATTTACGCGTGATAACGATGTATCTGTTGAATTCGACGCATATGGTTTTTCTGTAAAGGATTACCAGATGGGCAGAATTCTTCTCCGTTGTGATAGCACGGCCGATCTCTACCCGGTTACACAACACTCATCCACGCATCCTCCTTTTGCTTTGCTTTCGTTTAGTCAAACTACGTGGCAAAGACGTCTCGGGCATCCTGGAGAAGATGTGCTTCGTCGTTTGGAGTCTAGTAACTTCATTTCTTGTAATAAGTCAAAGTCGTCCACTTTGTGTCATGCTTGTCAATTAGGCAAACAAATAAAGCTTCCATTTTATACTTCAGAGTCAACTGTTGAGTCTATTTTTGATATTGTTCACTCGGATGTATGGACATCCCCTATTCCGAGTGAGAGCGGTATTAAATATTATGCTATCTTTTTGGATCATTTTTCGCATTATGTTTGGGTTTATCCATTGCATAAAAAGTCTGACTTGTATGATCATTTTCTTGTTTTTCGTGCTTATGTAAACAAACAATTCGGTGTAGATATAAAGGCTTTACAGTGTGATCATGGGGGTGAATATGACAACACCCGCTTTCATGATTTATTTCGCAAAACCGGCATTCAATTTAGGTTTTCTTGCCCGCACACATCCCAACAAAATGGCAAGTCTGAACGGATGTTACGAACTATAACCAACCTCATATGCACCTTGCTCTTTCAAGCTAGCATACCTCCCTCCTATTGGGTGGAAGCACTTAATATGGCTGCTTATATTTTAAACATTCTTCCATCCACTGCCATCCAAAATGAGGTCCCTTTTACTAAACTTTATAACCGCACACCATCTTATGACAACTTACGTGTATTCGGGTGCCTATGTTTTCCATATATTACCGTTGCACATAAACTCCAACCACGATCCACTGCTTGTGTGTTTCTTGGTTACCCCGTCAATCACCGTGACTATAGGTGTCTTGATCTATCCTCCAACAAAATAATCCTTTCTCGAATGTTCGATTCGATGAGGATATATTTCCCTTTGCATCACTACACCAATACACATCTCCACACTATGATTTTTTGGATACTACAAATGCTATACCATTACCCGTTCGTCCCATCACTACTGTGGGTAATGAGACACCCATACCTGATCCGTCAACACCTGGCCCAACAGGCACGAATCTTAACGAGCCCATTATCCAGCCCACTACCCAACATATACCCACTACGCAGCCCACTACACAACCATTACCAACTTTTGAGCCCGATTCTCCAACACCAATTCCCACTCCGATACAACCCATACCGCAGCCGAATAACACCAATACTCACCCTATGGTCACACGTGCTAAAGCCGGTATATCTAAACCTCTTGAGCGTATGAATTGTCATGTCACAACCGTTTCTCCGATTCCTCGGTCTCATGTTCATGCTCTTCATGTTCCTCAGTGGAAACAAGCTATGTTATATGAATACAATGCTTTAATTACTAATGGTACGTGGGTACTTGTGCCCCGTACAACTAATGTGAATATTGTTCGTTCTATGTGGCTTTTCAAACATAAGTTTCATGCAGATGGTACTTTAAGCAGGTATAAGGCGCGACTTGTTGCAAATGGTCGCAGTCAGCAACAGGGGATTGATTGTGATGAGACTTTTAGTCCCGTGGTCAAACCAGCTACTATTCAGACTGTACTTAGTCTAGCAGTGTCTCGTGATTGGCCTATTCATCAGCTTGACGTGAAGAATGCTTTTCTTCACGGTCACTTATCGGAGATAGTTTATATGCATCAGCCACCTGGGTTTGTCGATCCTGCTCACCCAGATTATGTTTGTCATTTGCAGCGATCATTGTATGGGCTTAAGCAAGCCCCTAGAGCTTGGTTTCAGCGGTTTGTAGGATTTGTTACTCGCATTGGTTTTCAGCATAGCAAAACTGATGCGTCGCTTTTTGTGTTTCATCGTGGATCTGACACAGCCTACTTGTTACTGTATGTGGATGATATTATATTGACAGCTTCTTCTACTGCATTTCTACAGCGTGTTATCACTGCTCTTCATAGTGAGTTTGCAATGATAGATCTTGGCTCTCTTAATTATTTTCTTGGTGTTTTTGCTACCCGCACAGCATCTGGTATGTTTTTATCGCAGTCCAAGTTTGCTGAAGAAATTCTTGAGAGAGCTCATATGCAGAAATGTAATCCGTGCCGCACTCCTGTTGATACAGAGTCCAAGCTTGGACCTGATGGTACACCCTTTGATGATCCTACCTTATATCGAGCTTAGCTGGTGCCCTTCAGTATCTTACCTTTACGCGCCTGGATATTTCGTACGCGGTTCAGCAGGTATGTCTGTATATGCATGACCCTCGTGATACACATTTTCATGCGTTGAAGCGTATCTTACGCTATATTCGTGGTACTCTTGATCATGGTATTCAGTTGCATGTTTCTTCTACTGCTCAGCTTATTGCTTACACAGATGCGGATTGGGCGGGTTGCCCGGTCACTCGCCGCTCTACTTCCGGTTACCGTGTTTTTCTTGGTGACAATTTGTTATCTTGGTCTGCTAAACGACAAGTGACATTATCTCGGTCCAGTGCTGAGGCCGAATATCGTGGTGTTGCTAATGTGGTGGCTGAGACAGCTTGGCTTCACAATTTGCTGCGTGAGCTTCATCATCCTTTGTCTACCACCGCAACTATCGTCTACTTGATAATGTCAGTGCCGTATACTTATCGACCAATCCTGTTCAACATCAACGTACGAAACACATTGAGATCGACATTCATTTTGTTCGTGAGTATGTTGCTTCAGGACAAGTTCGTGTGCTTCATGTTCCGTCTCATTTTCAGTATGCTGATATATTTACTAAGGGTCTTCCTGCTGCTTTATTTCTTGATTTCAGGTCCAGTTTGAACGTTCGAAGGCCTCCCGCTCCAACTGTGGGGGTGTATTAGCCGAACTTATTATTAGACTATGTTAGCCCATTATTATTCATTGTATGTTTGTTAAGTCCAACCCATTAAGGGTTTTGCATGGTTCGGTGTATTGTAAGTTATATATACCGATTGGTATTGATTAATGAAAGCAAGGGGAATTACCAAACTCTATTATTATCATGTGTTTGGTTAGGGTTAGGGTTTTGTTTGTGATGCTGACAGAAATTTGGGTCAGATTGATTTGGGTGAATCATGATGATATCAATGTGTTTTTCTTGATTCTTGAGCCTAAAATTAAGTTCAAGTTGTCTACTTTCTGAATATATAAGCCAATTAACTTTTAGAGGTCGGGAAGGTTGATTTTTGATTTTTATAAGATTAAGTGTCAAAGCTGAGTAATCGGGTCTAAAATTCAGTCGTGGTTTTTGATTTTTCATGTTCAAACTATAAGGATTTAGGAGCTCTCCTTTTACAGGGGTAATATTTGGGTCATATGTGACTTCCTGGAATATTTGTGGATTTTTCTAAACTGTTGAAATGGGTATGTTAGGTGCAAACTTTCTGCATGTTTGTGCAGTTAATTTTCTGGGTAAGTTAGCATAAACGATTTTTGACAAGGTGTTCCACTTAGAAATAAAATCTGGAAAAATTCATGTAGACTCCTAAGACACTTTATCGTCTCGGAGAATTTTGGTGAATTTTTATTTTGAGTGCTGGTGTGGTCGTAAAATTCATTAAGTAGGCTTAATTTTTTTATAAAATCAGTTAACTCCTATGCATATGTAAAAATGTGTTAAATGTGTTATTCCTATTTGTTGATGCCCTAAATACATGGTCATGTGTCGTTTTATGTCCTTTTATGTCATTTTGAGTTATTGAGAGTGTGTCAACCTAATTGAGAATCCCGAGCCCTAAAACCTAATTAATGACTTTTGTAAGCCCTAAAACCCTAAATTGATACTGGAATCCCTAAACACCTAAATTCAACATTTAACTTTAATCATTAATGAGATATGAACCATTTAATATACCTTGGTCTTATTAGAGACCCTAATGTGATTAATTATGAGTCTTACCCTAAACTTGGTTATTCGAGAAACTTACTAAATATGAAAACTTACTAAATATGGAAACTTACTAATTCGAGAAACTTGCTAAAAATAGAATGTTAATAAAAACGACTAAGTTACTTAAAGTGGAAACTTACTATAAATAGAAGCTTACTATTTTTGGAAAGCTGCTATAAATGAAAAGTTACTAAAAATGGAAAGCCAACAAAAACGAGTAATCTGATTTAAAACAAGTTATTAATAATAAGCCGATCCTTAATTCGTGTAGATTAGCTGAAGAAGGAGTGACTTCCTCTTCTTATGTTATGATATGGTTTCATTGGCGGTTTAAGGTACATATATTCTAACCCTTTTCAGTAGGTTTTCTCATGACTTTCGATCCTTGACTTTGCTATGATTCTCTATTGATACGATTCTCTTTTGATGTGATTCATGATATGATTCCCTAAGCCATTGCTATGCTCCCTTCTACTTTGATTCATTGATATGATTCTATGATGAGATATTCGTCGGTTATTCATTTGCTATGATATGATTCAGTTTGATATGTTCTGTTGGATATGATATGATGTTGGTTATGATATAAGATGCTTTACTTTGTTCTTATGCCCGAGTTTTTATTCTAGTCATGGAGGTACCATGGTCGTGTCATTGAAGCACCAATGGCATGACACTTTCTGTGGAGGTGTGATTGATCCACGGTGTCCCCATTTTGTAGGATATGATATGAGATCTCTTTGCGCATTTATGATATGTGTATACCTGTCATGCGAGCAGGGTGCATATATGTTTTGTTTTGTAGGGGGGGCGTATGGATGCATCCTAGGCTTGTCGGATATGTTGGATTTATTTTGTAGGGTGAATTTGGGTGTGTGCTTTACACTCCTTCACGTTGGAGCTAGCTACTCCTTTAGTACTTAGAGGTCTCCCCTCTTTGTGCATGTCATATTTGTAGGATATATGATTATGTGTAAGAGACCTATTCGAGTGACTCTGGTAGGTCGGCTCGTGGCATTTCCTTATGTTTCTATGTGTCTATTCGAGTGACTCTGGTAGACACGCCTTTGTTGATACGTGCTCTTTACCTTTCCATATGATTATGTTTATGTTGATATCTCTATGATCCATCATTGTTTGACTTATGATATTGTACGGCTGTTCGTTGATCTCTTATGCATTTGACAGGTGATAATCTTTTCAGCAGGAGCTTTTGTTTTCCTTATCATATACTTTTATACGTTTCGATTATCGATTTGTTTCATTATATATCTGTTTACTGGGTTTTTTAAGCTCAGCCGCATTTCTTTTCCTGCGGCAGGTTTTAGGTTGGAAGCTGGGTTGGGTGAAGAGTGCATAGGAGCGTTAGTGGACTACCCCGTTGATTAGAAGCCCATTACATCTGGATTGGACTTGGACTTGGATTCGATTAGATTTTCGTTTGGATTTGTATTTCATCATGTATAGAGATAGTATTTCTTTTGTACCCTTAGAATACCTTTGTAACTTTATGTTTATAAGTCTTCCGCTTGCGTTTGTATGTTATGATTAGGCACCATAATGTGATATTTCTACCCTTGTCGGGTTGGGGTGTTACAGAATTGGATTCTAATTCCACCAGAATCCTTAGGGCTCGTTTGGTTCGCAGAATGTTTTTTACGGAATTGGAATCTGTTGAAAGAATTGGAATGTGAAAGAATAGAATGTTAGAAATTGAAATCCTTAGGATTTAAAATCTTACGGAATTTAAATTTGCAAATACTAGCGCATGTTTGGTTGGAACAATGAAATTAGAAAAACCAATTATATTAAAATATTTTAAAATTTAATTTTAGTTTAAGATTAATAAACTAAACATTATTTAATAATAAATTGCTTAGCAAATAATAATAATAATTTTTTAAATAGTATTATATAAACTAATATATTAAATAAATAGTGTTTTTGTATAAATACAGTTGTATTTTTTAAAGTATAAATTAAAAAAGTAAGCTATAAATAAATTATAATTAATTTTAAATAAATAATAATTTTTAAATAAATAATAATTTATATTCAATTTTAAATAAATTATAATTTTTAAATCTTAATAAAGTGGTTGTTTATAAAAAAAATAATAATAACAATAATAATTAAATGATCCTTTATAATAATAATAATAATAATAATAATAATAATAATAATAATAATAATAATAATAATAATAATAATAATTATTATTATTATTATTATTATTATTATTATTGTTGGAGATACCCTTATGGTTGCCAAGGCACTTGACATCATTATGACAGATGGTCCAGCACGTGGGTTATTTTTGAATGTCGATAAAACTGAACTTTTTTGGCCTGTGGAGGATCCTCGAAGCAGGGCAGAGGGTGTTTTTCCCATAAATATCTCTCGTCCGCTCAATGGTGTCAAACTTCTTGGTGGTTCAGTCAGTTTGGATGATAGTTTTTGTCGAGATTTGGCGTTGAAACGGGTCTCTAAAACCATCACCTTAATGGAGGCAATTCACAAACTTCATGATCCTCAATGTGAGCTTCTTCTTCTTCGCAGTTGTGCTGGGGTTGCGAAATTATCTTATGCTTTGAGGACATGTTCTCCATTGTATTTATTGGAGGCTCAAGCTCAGTTTGATCAGTCTTTGCGTACTTCCTTGGAGAAGATTGTTACCGCTTCAGGGCCGGGTTTTGGTGATTGGCAGTGGCGGTTAGCCACTCTTCCAATCAAGCTGGGTGGTCTTGGCATTGTTTCAGCGGGTGATATTATCCGGTATGCTTTTCTCGCCTTTCGTATGCAAACGAGTGATTTACAGGACAAGATATTGTCTAAAACTGGTATTGTCTCCCATGGTCCCACTTTTCAGTGTGCCCTTGATACTTTCAACACTGTTTGCAACATGGACTTGCTCTCTGTCACAACTTGCACTTCTGCCCCCATATGATGAAAACATTGGCAAAGTGTTACTTTGATGTCATTGAGAAAGACCTTGTTTCTAAGTACTCGCTAAGTTCTCGGCAAGTGGCTACTCTCAGTTGCATTCGCGCCCCACATGTACAGGATTTTCTTTTCACCATCCCTATTGACGGTCTGGGACAGAGGATGAATCATCGTCAATTCCGTTCTGTGTTGTGTTATAGGCTCTCTGTGCCTATGTTTTCTGAAGGTAGCCTTTGCCCGAGTTGCAATGTGCATCGTATGGACATGTGGGGAGATCATGCGGTCCACTGTTCTAGTGAGGTGGGAGTGAAGTTCAGGCATAACCTAGTGCGCGATATTCTTGTTGATATATGTTCTAAGGTTGGGATCATGGTGCGTAAAGAGGCTCCTATGGGTTTCCATTCGGAGGATGGGATGGAGCTTCGACCTGCAGACTTATTGCTATTTAATTGGTTCCAAGGTAAAGATTCATGTTTGGATGTGACTGAAATTTCTCCCTTTGCGGGTATTGGGGCGACTTCATGGGCTCCTGAGGTAGCATTGCGCAATGTTGTGGAGAGGAAAAAAAAAGAAATATGCGTCAAAGTGCGAGGATAACGGTTACAAGTTCATACCTTTTGCATTCTCTACGTTCGGTGAATTCGATACAGAGGCTTTGGACACACTTTCACGCATTAAGTCTATTTCTGTTAGTCATTCAAATAATGCTAAGAGTGGCGCTTTTATTTTTCATAGATTGAGCTTTTGTATTCAGAAAGGAGTGGGAGCACAGCTTGTGTCTAGACTCCCATCCAACTATATGTAAATTTTTACATCGCTATTAATAAAAAAAATTAAAAAAAATATAAAATAATAATAATAATAATAATAATAATAATAATAATAATAATAATAATAATAATAATAATAATAATAATAATAATAATTCCATGGAATTGTAAACAATCCTCTCATATTGCCATGGAATATTGAATTCCATATATATGGGATTTTGAAGGAATTTCATTCCATTCCGTTTCCAACCAAACACAGTAAGGAATGGAATTCAGATTCCAAATTCTTTGAATTTGTAAACCAAACACGTTATTGAATGGAATTGGATTTCAATTCCACGAGAATCCTTAGGATTCCGCTGAATCAAACGGGCCCTTATTTAAATATTTTTAAATTTTAAATTCTCGCATATGCTTATAAATATCTATATAAATAACATTTACTATGCGGGTATAATGCAATGACCCGTAATGTATACAATTTTTTTTTTTTTTTTTACAATACACGATTAATAATCAATGTGTGCACATGTTAAAATATTAGATACGACCATAATTATTATAAATCTTATATATTTTACTAAATTTTTTATATATACATATTGTGCGTGCACGGGACGACCAGTTAAAAGAAAGAACCAGATGTTTGGAAATTGGAATACATCTTGAGTCAGGTTCAGCCCATTTAACCTCTTATGTATGCAGCAGTGAGAAGAAAACTTAAAATGAGAAGGATGAGAAATAACTATAATCACACATTTGAGATGCATCGACTTGAACTAGATGCATATTTATTCATTTGGATGCATCCAAATTAGTTTCAAAAGTGATTTTGAAGTGAACTCGATGAAAAGTAGTACTAACAACAAATTTGACTAGCAGGAGACGAAAAATACATAGTATTTGCCTAACTTGATAAAATGCATCTAATATATGCATATGCATCTAATTTTTTGCTAGAAAATGTATTAGGGTGCATCTAAAAGATTAGGGATGCATTTAAATTAAGTCGATGCATCTCTAATGTGTAGTTATAGTTATTTCTCATCTTTCTCATTTTAAAATTTCTTCTCATTTGATCCTAAGTCATATAGCCATATGTTTGCCAAGGTTTTAAGTTATTCNATTTGCCTAACTTGATAAAATGCATCTAATATATGCATATGCATCTAATTTTTTGCTAGAAAATGTATTAGGGTGCATCTAAAAGATTAGGGATGCATTTAAATTAAGTCGATGCATCTCTAATGTGTAGTTATAGTTATTTCTCATCTTTCTCATTTTAAAATTTCTTCTCATTTGATCCTAAGTCATATAGCCATATGTTTGCCAAGGTTTTAAGTTATTCAGGCGACCCATTAGTCTCGCTGCCTAAACCTATAATTAACCAATCGTAAACTCCAACTCCATAATCCAAAGTTAGCAATGAGTAGCGGCCCATTTGACCCACGAATCTCAGATCCATAACAAAAACCATGAGACTTTAAATACAGGTGTCCTAACAGGAAAAAGAAAACCAGTCTCCAAATTAGAGGTGCAAATACATAACCGGTGGTTTAACCGTAACCGGTTTTCTACAAAACCGGTTTTTAAAAAAATCGAACCGGTTTTTTATAACCGAACCGGTTAGACCGGTTTTCGATTTTTTCTACGGACCGGTTTTTTCCGGTTACATAACCGGTTTTAACCGGTTTTTAAAAATAACCGGTTTTAACCGCTTTTTTTTTTTTCTTTTTTTTTTTTTTTTTTTTTTTTTTTTTTTTTTAATACATTGACCCGTTTTACGTCGAGGACACAAAATGATCGCGAGTGAATAAACAAACAAAGCGCTTTACAGATTCAAAAGCTTTACAAAAGGTGGAAAAAAAATCTTCATCCAATCCCATGTATTTGATAAGCAACGCACAGGAAGTTTTGAAAGTGAAGTGTAGTGAAGAGCCTAGTATGTTATGTGATGCTTTATATAGGGGTGTTTAGAAATTCAAATTTCAACAACTGAGCGGGATAAACGTTTAAATTTCAAATTTAAAAACAAGAGCAGGATAAATTCAAAAACTATGTTATTTAAAAAAACGTGTGCATAAACATTTAATACAGCTTGTGGAATTGAAATTCAAAATTCAAATTAAAAAAGGGCGGATAAACGTTTGAATTTCAAATTCAAAAACAAAAGCGGGATAAATTAAAATTTCAAATCCAATTACATATTATGTTACATTTTCACAACTTACATTTTCACACAGTTTTTAGTAAAATTCCGGAAAAAACCGAACCGGTAAATAACCGATAAAAAATCCGAATCCGAACATTTATAACCGAAAAAAACGAACCGGTAAAAAACCGATAAAAACCGATTCCAAAAATTTATAACCTAAAAAAACCGATTCCGAACATTTATAACCGAAGAAAACCGATTCCGAAAAACCAAAACCGAACCGAAACTGGTTATTCGAAAAACCGGTTTTTTATAACCGGTTATTAAAAACCGAAAACCGAAAAAAACCGATTTTTTTGCACCTCTACTCCAAATGCATATGAGGTACATAGGTATGTGAATAGGGGTGTCAGTATGGTCTGGTTGACCCGACCCGAATCCGAACCCGATCGGGTCGGGTTAAATCGGGTTAAAAATTTTTGTCGGGTCTTTTTGACCCGAACCTGATAGTGTTATCAGGTCGGGTTTGGGTTAAATAATTATTGCTATCGGGTTAGCGTGTCAACCCGATAAGACCCGAANATGCATATGAGGTACATAGGTATGTGAATAGGGGTGTCAGTATGGTCTGGTTGACCCGACCCGAATCCGAACCCGATCGGGTCGGGTTAAATCGGGTTAAAAATTTTTGTCGGGTCTTTTTGACCCGAACCTGATAGTGTTATCAGGTCGGGTTTGGGTTAAATAATTATTGCTATCGGGTTAGCGTGTCAACCCGATAAGACCCGAAATTCAGTTTTTTATTTTTTAAGCAATAACTTTTATAAGCCCAATATACGAGATACTGCAATATGCATGAAACGCTTGGTTCACCCGTTCCATTATACATTTACAGAGGTACATAGTTGCTATGTTTATCAACATAGTTAAAGCATTCAGTCATTCACCCACATGGCCACATGTATAAAAACGTATGCTACTGTAATGGCTGATATAGAAATTTGCTTTTCTTTTATTAAGGATATTCAATTTGAGCTTTGTATTTTTTAAGATATTTAACTTGAGATGGCTAGTAATGTTACTGTAACCATTTTAACTGCAACATAACTTCGAATGACCAGTTATGCTATTGTACTCCTTACCGTATACAACATATTTAGATTAACATATTTTACTCCTACTGTAACATATAGACATATAGTTTTGCGTGTTGTAACATATTATTAATCATCTTTTAGCTTATCAAAAATTAAATATCAATGACAAGTGTTTAAGCTCAAATATTTTTTGTCAAATTTTATAAGCCAACCCGATTAACCTGAATCACCCGACCCGACAACACCCGACCCGATATCAACCCGAACCCGATAACCCGACTCCATATCGGGTCGGGTTGCGGGTTAGTTTTTTATAACCAAAACCCGATTCACCCGACCCGACAACACCCGATAACCCGACCCGATAACACAATACTTCAAAGCGAAAATTCGAATAGCTAAAAGGTTAGACTTTACCAAATATGAAATATCAAGGTAATTAGGATATTCAAGATAACCAATTCACTCCAAAATTCAGTTTGCACATAAGCCTAGCGTTTGGCAGCAAGCTTATTGAAGCTTATAAGAGCTTGAGCTTTTAAATTAAGTCACCTAATAAAAAGAACTTTGTTTGACATATTCACAATAAAGCTCAAACACCAAACTCCACCTCAAGCTAATTACGCCATTCAATCTTCTTATTTTTCCATGATACTGTATTACTGTATTGTGCTCCTTTTTACAGTGGCTTGCTTAATCACTCTCCAGTTTTTCCTCACCATACAACTGTAAATCAATATTACACCAATTTGCTATGACTCAAAGGCAAATAACTTGTATATATTAACGAGACTCATTCAGTCATATATATTTATATTACCCATGTAAATTATTAACTTTAACTACAGATGTAAATATGTTGTAAGCGTAATAAATCTCACAATGTCACCCATTTTGCTCCTCCTGCTTTACTCCCAGTTAATCATTCGTAAGCACATTCGAATAAGGATCTTACATATTTGATTATTAAGTACTTATCATTATTTAAGCGCCATAATCGTACCTGCCCCAGTCTATTTATTTGGATAGCCATCCTCAATTTTTAATTGACATCTTTTACCGAAATTGAATAATCCTGAGCCTTAAAACAAGACCATGATGTCTGAGCATATATTAAATACCAACTTCTAAGACAAATCTAAAATAATAGAAAAAAATATATTGTTATGATCATCATAGTACGAGTTGGGCTTTTTCTTGGAGTTTTTATTTGTTACATACTTACATACATCCTTTTCATGGTGAACTCACAATTAAAATGCCCTAAAAAATAAACCCAATAAAATCTTTACATACCAAGAAAAAGAATCAAATGAAGGTTAAATAACATTCACTAAACTGCAGTTTCTTCTTGAATTTGGTTCAGTAATTTGACAACTTCATTCATATTCGGCCGTAATTTGGGCGCTTCAGTAGTACAAAACGTAGCAATCTTGAAAAACTCTTGAACCTGGTTCTCCTTTAAGTCTTCTTTCGACATACCAACATCCATCATCTCCATTTCCCGATTCTGCGATACCATAGACGCGGCCCATTCAACCAACCGAATCTCTTTACCATCTTCATTCTTCAACGGCCAATTTGGACGCCTAGAAGTAGCAATCTCAAACATCAATATCCCAAAACTATATACATCCCCCATAACAGTAGCTAATGTGGCTCCATGAAAATACTCAGGTGGCATGTACCCCATAGTCCCGGCTACTTGAGTCGAGACATGAGAATGCGCATTCTCAATCCTTCTAGCTAGCCCAAAGTCCGCAATATGTGCTTCAAAATCCTTGTCCAATAAAACATTACTAGCTTTAATATCTCTATGAATTATAGGTGTATGCAAATTATGCATAAACTCTAGCCCTTTCGCTACACCTAGAATTATATTCAATCTCTTCTTCCAAGATAGCGGTACCCACAACACGTCATTATCGTTATCCGATGATGACGTGGGGTACAACCATTGGTCTAAACTCCCCTTTTCGCTAAACTCGTAGATTAAAATCCGCTCCGAACCCGCGGCACAATACCCGTAAAACTTGACAATATTATCATGTCTGATTTTGCCAAGTGTCTCCATCTCAGCCCGAAACTCTCGATAACCTTGGAAAGCATCAGGGTCAAGTTTTTTAACTGCAACGGTAACACCCGTACTAAGTTTAGCTTTATAAACTAGCCCGAAACTTCCATCGCCCACAATCAGATCGGGCGAGAAGTTTCGGGTGGCGTTGACCAAGTCAACCATCTCGATCTGATTCAAAGATGGATCAAAAAGCTGGCTCTCAGAGACACTATAGGAAGACGCTGTATTGAGACTCGGACCAGAGCGGATCGCTCTGGTCCGACGGCGGGACTCTATGTCCGGCCTAGTTTGTTTCTTGGTTTTGCATATGAAGTATATGAAACTAAATATGAGGGTGATGACGAAGAAACTGGCTATGGCAGCTAAGACAGCTTGAAAGGTTGAATCCATTAGACGTTTACGGTGAGAAAAATGAAGGTTTTTAGTGCGAGATTAAAGGGTTTGAGTTTGAGAAATTGAGCCACCATTGACCAGGAAATAGAGAATAAAGAATGAGTCAACTGGTGACAAGAAAGACAAATGATTGAAACTTGAAAGTTGGATTGTTGAATAATGGTTTTTGGGATTGTAAAATACGTTGAAATTTATGTTTGCGTATATTCGAGAAGATAATATAGGACTAGTCAGTCACCACCGTCCGCATCTACATCAACGCTAACGAAATGTTTACTCGAGGAAACATACTTTAATAAATTTAAAAATCACACTATAAAAATTCTTAAAATGGCAAATTACAAAAAAAAAAAAAAAATATATACAATTTTTAAAATTTACACTACAATTTTTTCGCTAAGAAAACACTTGCCCCTTGTGCTCCTCTTTTATCTCCACCCATGATCACTCAGCTTAAATGATCATCACTTTTATTACCACCAACTTATTTTTTAACAAATTCAACTAAAAACTAAATTAAACTTTTATTTATAAATTTAAAACATTTTATTGAGAATTAAAAACTTTACGAAATAAGAAAAAACTAATATGGTAAATTCCACTCCGCCTTGATCGCCTTCTTCATTTGCAAAACCTTTTCGAGGTAGATTCCACACAAGTGATCAGTATGACTCATATAGAAGAGTTCGTTTTCTTGTCGTTGATCGTGTTATTGGATGACGAACATTTGTTGCTTTGTTTAAAGCTTCCTTTGTTGGACTTCCATCTCCTTGTCGAGCTTCTTTTGTTGCATTTCCGTTTACTGTTGAAGGTTATTTATTTATTTATTTATTTATTTATTTATTATTATTATTTTTTAACGTTTTCATCTCCATCAATCTAGCCAACGGCCCGACATTCTTCTTCAGTATGTGTCTGCTCATTGGTCGTCGAACTTCCTGCACTTCCTCTTCCCATTTGTCTCCAGCCTCCACATTGAGATTAAAAGTATCCTCTTCTGACTATGTTGTGTTGAACGAACTAGATACTGATGACTTGTGTCTCTTGAACTTTTCCTGTTGCGCTTCTTCAAATCGTGGAAGTTCTACCCCCTTCCATTTCGGAGCATCTTTTAAAACCTCCCACACATGAAGACGTGTAAAAGGTACTCCATATTCAGCATGATATTCTTCAAGTGTCTGTATGGTGTAATTCCCGTCTCCGGCTCTACTCTGCATCCTTCGCAAGACATTCTCGTACACTTCACAAAATTGAGCCACTTTGGGACGCATATTTCCATTTCCCGTTTAACGAATCATAGGTTCGAAAACTGGTTACCTTCATTTTTTGCTCAAGGTAACCTAAAATCTCTGTCCAAAACCCTTTTTCCTTCCTCGTATTACCTTGGACGCTATCTTCGGAGATACGAACCCAACCTTCGCACAATTGCACCTCTTCTTTAGGGGTATACGGAATGGACCTCTGTACTTCATCGTCATTTTTAGATGTCCTCTTTGAAAGGATTATCTAACACCCCTAAATCAGTGCAATGAAAATGTTGTCATGGGTATTACGTCATGATATAAGATCACACAGTTACATACAGAATGAGTAATATAAGTCGTTTTAAAAGTACATTTAATTTAAATAAAAGATAGTTGAAACATAGACAAGTCATTCCATCAACGGTCCCAAAATAAAAATATTTGCATCATAATTCATAAATGTTTGTGTAAAAACACTTCTTGATAACACTTGTGACCACATGTCTTGCCTCGAAATATCAAGTAGTAAAAATCAAGCACCCATGGCGGAGCTATATGAGGACCGGGGAGGTCCCGGCCCCCTAGGTCTAAGCTCGTTAGTGTATTTATTCGCGATTTCATGTGTATTTCCGGAAAAAAATTTATTTCGGCCCTCCCATTTAATGTATTTCCCGAAAAAATTTGTTTCATCCCTCCCATGGAAATTTTTCTAGCTCCGCCATTGAAGCACCTGAGAAAATACATGTTAAAAGTCAGCAAAAAGTTGGTGAGTTCCTAGGTTTAAGTGATTTAACTAAAGTGGACCATGAGATTTCCGAGTATATGCACATTACAACGAATATAATGTCACATAAAAAGTTTTATGATTGAACTAAGCTCATGACACCGAAGCTACGACAACAGTTGTATGCAAATAATGCACAAGTAAGTAAAGCCTAACAGGTGTGTAACCCGTCACACCCGAAATCCGACATGGTATACGTCCGACTAGCTGGCGCGACCAACCCGGACGAGGAGTCACCCTAATAGATCTATATATATTACTCGCGCTTCCCGCAATAAACTAACGGTTTATGAAAGAGGGCATAAGGTTAAGGGCACTTAGGCTAATCCCTAACAGTTTAAAATAAGTACTCGTATCCAAGAAAGTAAGCATGTTTTTCATCCCAAGTTTGTATAACAAGTATTAAAAAATTAAAAGTGAGGATATAAACTCACCTCAGAGTATAGTGACGTAAGTATCGCAAAATAAAATTAAGTAGCAAAGCACAACGGTACCCGATCGGCACGACCTAATATAAATAAGAACTTGTCTTAAAAAATATGTCATATGGAAAACAAGTTATGCATATGAGTTTCAATAAACTTTAAATAAGTTGAGTTTCAATAAGACCAAAATAACTTTAAACAATAATCCAACAATAAACCGTACAATAAGCAGTTAACGATAACCACAAGTTACAAGTTTCAAATAAGCAAATCCAAACGCACACTTATTGGGCCGAGAGCCCAATAAGTTCGCTTAAGCTAAAAAAATAAGCAACCATTAAGCCAAAACTTTATAAGCCCAAAAATAAGTTAAAAACCTTTATACGAAAAATAAGCCAAGCAACATAAGAACTAGAATAAACCAAAACAAACTCGTTCTTATTGGGCCGATTAGCCCATTATGAGCCCGTCAACTAAAATAAGCAATGAATCAGCTCTAACATAAGCCGAGAGTTTAAGCAAATAAATAAACCAATAAATAAGCTAGAAAAATAAGCTAAAACATGAACTTATCAAATAAGCTAAATCAAAAAAGCTATTGGGCCGGTTGGCCCAATATGCTCGTTAAGCACAAAAATATAAGCCGAAAGAAACATAATGTGACAACTCGGAAAATTCCCGATACGTTCTATATGGGAGAAACGACAAATATTTGGAGTTTAGTATTTATATCGAGATATTAGACATATTTATAGTCATTTTAATGGAAATAATATTTCGAGCGTAATGGTGTAATTCTTGTGTCATAAATCCATCGTTTACTAACCTAAATGAGTCCCGATTCACTAAATACCAAAAGATAACAAAAATTACAACTATGGTCCCTGCGCAGAACATACCCTGCCGCCCCTGACTTTTATAAGTTTTGCACATATGGTCCCTGGATATTTTCACTTTCAACCCTAGGTCATCCCTATATAAACACAAGTTATACTCATTTTAGGGTTTTTATGTTCCTCCCTCCTCCCTCTTTTTCCGGCGCCGCTCGCCGTCTCCGGCCGTTTTTTGGCCACACCACCGGTCACACCATTACACCGCCACCATCATGGGACTCCTCTCATCGTCCCCGACAAATATATGTACTCCACGCGCCGTCTTTTCACCATTAACACCACGAATCCACCACTTCAGTCATGAATCACCATAACATCACCTCCGTTTTTCGTAGGTGGGCTTATCTCACCCACTTTGAGATGTTGGTGCCTCGGTTTGACTCAAAAACCCACGGGTTGAGGGTCTCGTAATAATAACGAAAATATCATAATTAAAATAAGCTAAAAGTGTGTTTGGTATCATTGGTTTTCTTGTTTACGCGCATCAGTTGGTCATGCCATCTTTTTGCTCTTTCCTTGTACGTGATGGAGGATTCATAAGCCTCCAATCTCAATTCATCAAGCTCTTGAAGCTGTAAGAATCTATTTGTTCCTGCGATTATGTAATCCAAGTTGCAGGCCTTAAGTGCCCAATATGCCTTATGCTCCATTTCTACTAGGAGGTGGCATGCCTTGCCATAGACCATACGGAAAGGGGTTGTTCCTATGGGTGTCTTATAAGCAGTTCGGAAGGCCCACAAAGCTTCATCTAGCTTGAAAGACCAGTCTTTCCTATTTTGGTTGACTGTTTTTTCTAATATCCTTTTTATTGCTCTGTTGGTGTTTTCAACTTGACCGTTGGTCTGAGGATGATAAGCAGTGGAGAATCGATGGGAGACTCCATATCTTTTCATGACCTTTTCCATTTGCGTATTGCAAAAGTGGGTTCCTATGTCGCTAATAAGAGCTTTTGGGACAGTTTCTTTAGGAAATGAACGACTACCCTAGCATCGTTGGTCCTAAGGGCTTGCGCCTCTACCCACTGTGAAACATAGTCAATGGCTACTAGGATGTATTCATTCCCCCCTGAAGATGGAAAGGGTCCCATGAAGTCAATTCCTCAAACATCGAAAACCTCACAAATTTGTATATAATTATGGGGTGCTTCATCTCTCCTGGAGATATTCCCAGCTCTTTGACAACCGTCACATGCCTGGATCATTCCCTTCACATCACGAAACACTATAGGCCAATAGAATCCTGCGTCAAAGATTTTTCGTGCGGTAGTATTCATTCCATGATGTCCTCCGGATGGGCCTGCGTGACATTCTTTCATGATTCTGATTGCCTCCTTCTCGGAAACACATCGCCTGATGACTTGATCAGGCATCTGCGGAACAAGAAACGTTCGTCATAAAAGTAGTACTTTAGTTGAGCGAAGAACCTCTTCCTTTCATGTCGGTTCATATGTTCAGAACAACTCTGCTTGCCAGGTAGTTAGCATAATCTGCGTACCACGATTCAGAATCATTTATTAACATGAGCTGTTCATCGGGAAATGAATCTCGAATCTCACTTTTATCAGATTCACTTAGGCTTCCCTTCTTATCATGAATTTCTACATCAAACTCTTTCAGTAATAAGATCCAACGGATTGGTCGTGGTTTAGCGTCTTGTTTAGTGAAAAGGTATCGTAGGGATGAATGATCAGTAAAGACAACGGTTTTTGAGAGGACTAGGTATTAGCGAAACTTATCAAAATCGAATACCACGGCTAGCAACTCGTTTTCTATGGTGGTGTTGTTTTCTTGAGCAGGATTCATGGTTTTGATGGTGTAATATTTGGCTGGAAGTGTTTGTTAAGCCTCTGGCCTAGCACTGCTCCAACAACGTAATCACTAGCATCACACATGATCTCAAAAGGTAGCTCCCATTGGGGGTAACCATAATTGGAGCTTGCGTGAGTTCCCTCTTCAATAGGCCGAAGGCATCCTTACATTCTTGAGAGAAGTCGAATGGAGCATCCTTTACAAGCAGCTGAGTCATTGGCCGAGCTATTTTTGAGAAATCCTTAATGATTCTCCTATAAAAGCTAGCATGACCCAAGAAGCTTCGTATTGCTTTGACTGTAGTAGGGTAAGGTAGCTTGGATATAGCCTCGATTTTCGCTCGATCTACCTCAATCCCGTTTCCAGAGATTTTATGTCCAAGCACGATACCTTCTTTCACCATGAAGTGGCACTTTTCCCAATTTAAAACCAGGTTAGTTTCCTCGCAACGTTTAAGCATTTTCTCGAGGTTAGCAAGACAACGGTTGAAAGAGTTTCCAAATACAGAAAAGTCATCCATGAAGACTTCCATGTTGTCTTCCATTAACTCGTGAAAGATTGCAGTCATGCACCGTTGGAAAGTGGCGGGAGCGTCACACAGTCCAAAAGGCATCTGCTTGTAGGCGAATGTACCGTAAGGGCATGTGAATGTGGTCTTTTCTTGGTCCTCGGGGGCGATAGGAATTGGGAAATATCCTGAGAATCCATCTAAAAAGCAATAGTATTCGTGCCTGGCTAATCTTTCTAACATTTGATCGATGAAAGGGAGAGGAAAGTGATCCTTTTGGGTTGCATCATTCAGTTTCCTGTAGTCGATGCACACACGCCAACCAGTGACTGTTCTCTGGGGTACCAACTCATTTTTATCATTTTTTACCACGGTCATCCCTCCTTTCTTAGGTACAACCTGTACAGGACTGACCCATGAACTATCTGATATTGGGTAAATTAGTCCTGCATCCAGGAGTTTAATGACTTCTTTCTTTACGACCTCCTTTATGTTGGGATTCACTCGCCTTTGAGGTTGTACGGTCGGTTTATAATCCTCCTCCATGAGGATCTTGTGTGTGCAGAAAGTTGAGTCAATCCCCTTGATGTCTGCTACACTCCAGGCAATAACTCCTTTATATTTCTTAAAAATTCCTAGGAGTTTATCTTTCTGTTCGTCTTTTAAGGAGGAGCTGTGATAACATCAAATTACCCTGATATTTAAGTGTCAATTTCCCCATATTATGCTCATTTATATTGTTAATAATGTGAATATATGCTATTATCTCTTCATATTTTGTATTCAGGTTACGAGTGAGCATAGGAGCTAAAGAGACGAGGAAATTGGAATGTACATGCAAAAGATAGACAAATCCAAGTATGCTGGAAAAAGCTACGGCGTAACTCAATCTCTCAACTACGCCGTAGCAAGGATTCTACTATGAAGACCAAAGTCAACACGAATCAACAGTTACGGCGTAACACATTTCATAGTTTACGCCGTAACCATCTCAAGTCTTGAAGAATCCTCAGATATGAAGATTACGTCGTAACAACAACTATGGAATACGGCGTAGCAACGAGTACGAGAGTAGTCCAAGATCAAAGATTAACATACGGCGTAACACACCTTTGGGAATACGACGTAATGAAGACTACAAGATTTATCTCAGATTCGATAAATACTCTACGGCGTAACTATTTGGAGATTACGACGTAGAAGAATCCCTAAATGACTATTATGGCGTAACAATTCATCAATTACGTTGTAAACTCTGGAACTGGATAAGATTTACCAGTTACGGCGTAACACATTTCGTGATTACGCCGTAACTCCCGTCGGGCCTATAAATACAGCCCTAATTTCTGCATTTCAACATGAATTTTCTCACACACAAAATCAGAGATCGTTAGGAGCTTTTTGGAGGCCCTTCTACAAGAGCATACGAAGGCTTTCCAAGGGATAAATCACACTTCAATCACCATAAGTTTTAGCATTTCATTATTTCAATTACATTTCGAATATATGGATCTTGTAAACATTATTTTGAGTGTTAATTCTAACATGATTGGCTAAGCACCTCTGGTGCTAGCCTAGTTATGATGCCTATAATGTTTTAATCATGTTTCCGTACTTTTCTTATATACTTTTACGTGTGTGCATGCATATTTTGTCTTGAGAACCTTTAGTTTCGGTAGTTTTGATATGCGGTTGTATCCATTACGCTAGCTTTAATTGAATTAAGACCCCAATTGAGTTAGTAGGCTAGAAGAATTGACCATAGGACACTAGCCTGATGGATTGCGAGGAAATGGGAGGGATGACAACGGATCATATTTCCTCGTGTGCGAATTGACCATAGGATCACCTTTCGTACTTGATAAACTTAAGAAGTTAGAGAAATGGCCTATGATCGTGACAAACGGCCATTTAAAGATAAGTCTAGCATGTAGTGGCACTTAATGACTCAAACCCGTATACCATACGTTGGCTTACTACATGGGAAACGCCATGGTTCCTGACAGGATTCGGGGGAGATAGGCTAGGGAACTTGACCATATGCACCTAGTGATATATGTCCGCCCCACCTAAAGCATAAGATTAGTTTAATAGGGAAAATGACATAAAATGGTATAGGAGAAGTAACTAGGCTAGTACACTTTTCTCCCACTGCTTACAACTTTACTTTTATTTGCTATTTGTTTTATTATTTTATCTTCATTTCAACCAATCAATCAATCCATTATTTCTTTTAATTAGTGACATAAGACTTAGGCATAGTCCGCACCACATGGCTCTTGGGACGACCTCGGAGTTACCATTACTATTCTATACACGACCGGATTCTCTGTCCGTTAGTGTAAATAGGTAGACCTTAGGTAAAACGAGTAATTATAAATATTAAAACCTGGTCGGTAAAACTTGCATCAAGCTGATGATTACCAGAAGTTGGTCCTCTCCTTGGAGGAATGCATACTCCAAGTGAGTTGGGAGTTTCTTAAGCTCTAACGTGGGTGGCTCGACGATGGAAGGTTTAAGTTTGTTTTTGGGTTTATGCAGTTCGAGTGGTTCAGTGTCTTCCCGTCTGGGGTAGAAGGAGACTGTGTTGATTTCTTCAACCTTTTCTTCCTCAAATAAGGAAGGGAAAGCTTCGTCACGCAACCATCCTGCTTCAATCTGTTCATCTACATAATCGTCAGTGACATCGGATAGCTCATCGACCTCTCCGATGAAATACAGCCGGTTGGCTACCTCGAGAGAAAGATTCATTGTGTCCTTGATGTCAAAGGTTAAGCTATCGGCACCTACTCGTAAAGTCAGCTTGTCGTCATGAACATCAATGATGGCTCGAGCAGTTGCAAGGAATGGTCTCCCTAGGATGATGGGCACGAGATCATCTTCTTCCATTTCCAAGATGACAAAATCAACTGGAAATTTGAACTTCCCCACTTTGACCAGCACATTCTCACATATTCCCATGGGATACTTGACCGACCTATCAGCTAGTTGGATGTTCATTCGGGTTGGTTTCAATCCTGAGTACCCTAGTTTGAGGAACATGGAATGTGGCATAAGATTGATGCTTGCCCTAAGTCGGCCAGAGCATTCTTTACTGATAGAGACCCTATATAACAAGGCAAGGTAAAGCTACCGGGGTCATCTACCTTCTTTGGTAATCCTCGCTAGGTCACCACAGAACATTCTTCTCCTAAGGTCACAATACCCTCGAGCTTTTTTTTGTTGGCGAGTAGCTTCTTGAAGTATGTACTATACTTAGGCATATGGTAACATGCATCAAGGAGGGGTATAGTGACGACCGAATCCTTCAAGTATGACAAGAACCTTTTATTGTCGTCCTCAACCTTTTGATTTTTTTGGCGGGACGGATAAGGGACTTTCACGGGCTGTTTGGGCAGAGAGAAGGTTACTTGAGGAGGCTGCTCGGGAATCTTATCGCGCACGTCGCCTTCCTCTTCGCGAGAGGCGTCAGGTTCCGTGATGTTGGACTGTTGGACTGGGTATGGAGGGTCCTTAGTGGTTGTTCCAGCTCTAGTGGTGATGGCTAGCAAAGGGTCATTTTGGTCTACTTGGGGTTTGGTGTATCCGTCAAGGGAGGCGTTGAGCTCTGCAAACTTGGCTTTTAAGTCATTTTTGTTGATCAGTTATGAGGTCACCGAGGCCTTTTAACATAAGGTCTTTTTCGTGCATGAAATTCCCAAGGTCATTCTCGAAAGTGCTCCTAACCTTGAAGTCAGGACCTTCTTCTCCTTCCCTATTTCTCACGAGATTCCCCCAAGGGGTAAAATCGTTGTTTTGATAGAATACTAAGAGGGAAGGGTCATCAAAGATGTCATGGCTCGACAGACACGCTTGTTCGGTGGTGGCATCTTCCCCGCATTCCTCCACTTCGTGCAGGCCACCACATTGGTCACAAATTAGATATGGGTTTGACAATCGTTTAGCGGTTTGTGACCCGTCAAGATATGATACTTTTTCGTAAAGTTTCCTTAGCCTGCTCTCAAAAGGGGGTTTTTGTGTGACCTCAGACATGGTCATGATCGAATTGGGTTCATCCCATGTATCATCTTGATCTTGAGCATATTCCTCAATCCTATTCTAACCCTCCTCAGCAATTAACTAGGATATCCTCCCTTTTACCGAATTATTCACTCCCCTCTGGTCATTCTGAGAGATACTATCGTAAAATATTTGGACCAGAAGCCAGAGTTCAATACCATGATGGGGGACTTGTCTTATTAGATCCTTGAATCTAATCCAAGAATTATGAATGGGTTCTGCTTGCCCAACGCGGAATCGGAGGAGTTTGTCTCTGAGTACCGAGGTTCTTCCTATGGGAAAGAATTTTTCATAAAATTTTGAGATGAGCTGTTCCCATGTGAAGATGGACTCAGAAGGAAGCTTGTTGTACCATTCCTCGGCTTTACTTTGAAGGGTAAAAGGAAAGTATCGAAGTCGGGAGGTATCTCTAGTGGCCCCGTCCGTATGGATGGTGTCCACTATTTTCAGGAAGTCTTTGATGTGTTGGATTGGATCTTCAGATTTCAATCCATGAAACTTGCATACACTTTTGACAAGCCAAACGTCCGTTGCACGCAAGACCTCTTCTATGTGTTCGTTCGGAAACACAATAGCATTAGAGAAGCCACGAGGGGTGGGGGAAGAGTAATCCTTGAGGCACTTGGGGTTAGGATCCTCAGGAATTTCTGTATTGTGATTTGATTGGGGGCTAGGTAGTGTGTTGTGATGATCAGATTCCTCTTCAGACAAGGCTTCATCGAAGTTAATGGTGATACCAATTGGTTCAGATATTGAAGAGTGTTGTCTTAACCTATGCATTTCCCTTTCAGGTTTTGCGTAAGGTGGGATAAGGTCTCTTAAGGAACTACGACTCCTAGTGACTCTGTGGTTGGAGAGATCTTTTTTTACCATGTTGGCCAAGGAAGATTTGAGCGAAGAGTTGGGAAGAAAAAGATAGACTAAAGAAAACCTAGAAAAAATAAAAATAAAAATCTCACTATAAAGGAGTCTAATGAGTAGACCTAAGTAAAAATAAAATTTTCAACCTAAGCAATAATTATTCCCCGGCAGCGGGGCCAAAAACTTGATGCGTGGGTTTTGCGACCTTTGCACTTAGGTTTTACCTCTCAAGGGATCTTGAGAAGCTTACAACCCCCACCAGGCAGTGTACCTGACCGATGTAGTATAGTGAAGTGGCAAGTACCAGGGGATTGATCGTTCTCTTGGGGAATAGTGTCGTTAGGCTCGAAAAGCTACTCTAATTAGGTCTAAGGGTTGGGGGATGATTCTTTTTGTATTTTTATGTTTTATGAAAGCAAGTAAAAATCTCGGTTTTTGGAAGAGTGGGCGGAATTAGTTGCTAGCCAACTAACCCAATTAACTACTTTTGCAAATAAATAAAATAACAAGAAAAAGTAAATGGTTGTGAAACTTATATGAGAGAAAAATGTATTTACTTAGATTTCGTTACTCCCTAGCTATCTTTTACCGGTTAATTGATTTGTTGTAATTGTGTGGATGACGGGTTGTATTCCTTTAAACCATTCGTAGGGCCGTGTACGATCTTCCCTAATTCTATAAGCTCCTACTTCATTCCTATGTCGAGCCGACTTAAAGCTCCTAACATGGGATCACTAGAATTCGCTTATGCATTAAATACAACCATATAATCGTAGTACACATCCGATTCATGTTTCTTAAGACGTTCAAGCAAGTTACCGTATATGAGGTTAGCCAGTTTTCTTAAGCCTAACATCGACTTCACCCACCCACAACAATCACAAACAAACCAATAACATGTAATCAATAGCTAGGTTTCATTAAATCTAAGCAAACACAAGAAAGACCTAGCCTAGCATGTTAATTAAAAGACAAGCATAAGATATAATCAAACAACACATAGACATATTGATTGATTTGGAAGAAGACTTATCTTTAATTAAGCATCAAGGTCTCAAGGGTGAAAAACCCCTGAAAATACAGTAAAATACGAGCTAGGGTTTATCCCTAGGTTCTCCCAAAAGTTGCACACCTAATGAATGAAAATTAGACGAATATATATAGATTTTACAATCTGACGGCGTCACGTTATAGAGTGTGACGCCGTCACCTCGCCGCCAAAACTCTTCTCGGATTGCTCAGATCCACTTCTGACGCCGTCCCTCTTTAAAATCTTCTGGGCCGTCTCTCTTGTGCTAAAACGTGATGGCCTACATCCAATTACACGTGACGCCGTCACGTGTTAAATCTTCAAAATCTTTCTGGGGCGTCCAGTGCAAAAATCATCCACCTTGTTGTCAAAGAGTGATGCCGTCACCTGGTAAAGCGTGACGCCGTCAGGTACTATTTCCAGCATATTTTGAGACTTTGTCGTTTTCTTCACTTTTATGCTCCAAAAACGTCCAAAATGCTTCCTTTTCCAGATTTCCTCTCAAAAGTACCTAACATGACAAAAAGAACGATTTAAGGCAATATTTGATCAAATAATTATGGATTAGGGCTTAAAAGACCCCCTAAAAGCGTAACACTTTTCGCCTCATCATGTACCCAAGAAAGGTGGTATCACCGTGGTCGCAAATGAGAATGATGAGTTAGTTCCCACCAGAACAATCACTGGCTGGAGAGTTTGTATTGACTACAAAAAACTCAACGAGGCTACAGCCAAATATCATTTTCCCTTACCTTTTATGGATCAAATATTGGAAAAGACTGGCAGGAAACGAATACTTTCGTTTTCTCGATGGTTCTTCTGGATACTTTCAAATTCCTATCGATACTCTCGACCAAGAGAAAACAACATTCACATGTCCTTTTGGAACATATGCTTACAGACGAATGCCTTTTGGTTTATGTAATGCACCTGCTACATTCCAAAGATGCATGATTGCCATATTTCATGACATGATCAAAGAATCTATGGAAGTTTTCATGGACGATTTCTCTGTCTTTGGAAATTCCTTCAAAAGTTGTTTGGTCAATCTAGATAAAATGCTTAAAAGATGTGAAGAAGCTAGTCTAGTCCTTAACTGGGAAAAATGCCACTTCATGGTTAAAGAAGGTATTGTGCTCGGACATAAAGTGTCTGGAGCAGGATTAGAGGTTGACAAAGCAAAAATCGAAGTAATAGCAAAACTACCACCTCCAACTAATATCAAAGGTATTAGAAGTTTTCTTGGACATGCTGGTTTTTACCGAAGATTTATAAAAGATTTCTCCAAGATAACTAAACCTCTCACAAAATTACTTGAAAAAGATGTTCCATTCGAATTCAATGAAGAATGCATAAAAGCATTTGAGCTATTAAAAGAAAAACTTACATGCACACCTATCATAGCAAGCCCGGATTGGAATCTTCCATTTGAGCTGATGTGTGATGCAAGTGAAAGTGCTGTTGGAGCCGTACTTGGCCAACAAAAAGAAAAGCATTTTCATCCAATCTACTTTGCTAGTAGAACATTGAATGCAGCCCAACAAAATTATACAATAACAGAAAAAGAATTGATGGCTGTAGTATTTGCATTCGATAAATTCCGATCATATCTCGTTCTATCCAAAACAGTTGTTTACACAGATCATTCAGCATTAAAATATCTCTTTAAAAAGTTAGATGCCAAACCTCGTCTAATACGATGAGTTTTGCTCTTACAAGAATTCGACATTGAGATAAAAGACAAAAAAGGTGCTGATAATGTCGCAGCAGATTACCTATCTAGAATTGAGAAACAAGATGGTGATGATGAAGAGTTTGAAATAAATGATTATTTTCCAGAAGAAATTATGATGAAAATAAATTTTGATAAAGAACCTTGGTTTGCTGATTTTGCAAATTATTTGGTTGGAAAAATACTACCTAAAAACATGACATACCAACGAAAGAAAAAATTCTTTTCCAATATTAAAAACTTCTTTTGGGAAGAGCCACATCTCTTTAAGACATGTCCTGATGGGATTATAAGAAGATGTGTGGCAGTACCTGAAACCCGATCAATTCTAGATGCATGTCATCATGGACCAACTGGAGGACATTATGAACCATCCATCACGGCCAGAAAAGTACTAGAATCTGGTTTTTATTGGCCAACAATATTCAAAGAAGCTCAAACCTTAGTTCGCCTTTGCGACACATGTCAAAAAATCAGAAATATATCAAAACAAGACGAAATGCCTTTAAATTATATCCAAGTATGTGAAATATTTGATATATGGGGAATAGATTTCATGGGTCCTTACTCAAAATCCCATAAGTTCGAATACATATTAGTTGCCATCGATTATGTTTCAAAATGGACGGAGGCCCAAGCTCTTCAAACTAATGATGCTAGAGTCATTATAATTTCCTTAAGAAACTCTTTTGTCGCTTTGGAGTCCCAAAAGCTTTAATCAGCGACAGAGGAACGCATTTTTGCAACCATATGATGGAAAAAACAATGAAAAGGTATGGTGCAAACCATCGTTTTTCTACTTCGTATCATCCTCAAACTAGTGGTCAAGTGGAAAACGCAAACAGAGCTTTAAAAAGAATCCTTGAAAAAACTGTAAAAGACAATCCTGTTGTTTGGTCTAAAAAATTGGATGACGCTCTGTGGGCTTTCCGCACAGCATACAAAACACCTACTGGAAAAACACCTTATAAAACTCGAGATTGAACATCGTGCATACTGGGCACTTAAAAACTGTAACACCGACTTAATAGCCGCCGGAGAAAAACGTATGTTTCAATTACATGAGTTAGACGAATTCCGTTTACATGCTTATGAAAATTCTATGTTATACAAAGAAAGAACCAAAATCTGGCATGATCGGAAGTTAAAAATACGAAAAGAATTCAACAAAGGAGAAAAAGTACTCCTATTTCACTCTAAATATAAATTCAAGCAACCAAAATTGAAATCCCGTTGGCTTGGACCCTACGTGGTCAAACACCAATATCCTTCCGGGTATGTTGAATTATACGGAAAAGATGGAAAAACTTTTATAGTAAATGGTTATAGACTCAAATTATATCACGAAGAAGAAAGTTTCAATGATTGAAGGGAGGAATGGACTCCTTTCTTTCTCAAAGACTAAACAACACCATCCTTATGAGTCTAGCTAAAGACTCCTATAAAAACAAGCGCTTCTCGGGAGGGAACCCGTGATTTTCAAACATTTTTTTTTAAATTTAAGTGCGGAGGCGTTTTTGGTTATGGTTAAAAAAATTGAAAAATATTTTTGTGTGTTTCTTTTTTAATTTTTGCAGGTTGTATGAGAATATGTGGATGCTTGCTGACAAATCTCTTATCAACTTCCATCAATAGCCCCGGAAAGTTTCGATCCTCTTTTCTCGATTATCTTATTTTTATTATTTTCAGTCTTTCACATTGGGGACAATGCTCAATTTAAGTGTGGAGGGATAACAAATAGGATAAGAGTGTATTCCACATTATTGCTTGCTCTATAAATTTTCAAAATTTTAGGTTCTATATTAGAAATTTGATAAAAAAATGCAAGGCATATCAATACATATCTAGCACATGAAAAACCCCCACTAAATTGTGAGAATATTCTTAGCCTTTATATGAAGTGTATAGCATTTTTGCACTTCTTGTTTCATGATATATGAGCGTGCCGGTAATTCATTTTAACTCTAGAACTTGTGCATGTATATCGTTTACTAAATCGCAGTGAGGTTAATTTATAGACAAATATAGATGACGAAAAGGCAAAATATTCACCAAAATCAACCCTTATCCTTATATTATATATCAAATTATCCTTATATACCAAAAATCAGCCGGAAATAAATAAGAAGTTATCGAAGCACTTTTTGCTGTAATCCTTCTATTTGCTAGCCGCTAGTAGTATAAAAAGAAAAAAGAAAAAAAATGATGAATAAAGGCAAGAAAAATATATGCCTATAAAAAAGTAACGTGAAAAAGTGATGTTGGCTAGCGATAGTATGGTTTAGTGAATTAATATGGCTGTTATATCTCTCAAACACAAACACCCAAGTTATTTCCTATCTCTGAAACAAAATAAGCCTTATTTTGCCTTCTTTTGATATATTTGTCTGGTGCTCACGCTGCAACGGTTATGTTTACGTATCTTGTACAAGCCTATGGTAGTTTTCTTGATTTATGTCTGTGCTAATTGAGTGTTCCCATATAATCACCCTATTGAGCAAAAGTGTGTGAATTTAAATAAATCCTATGTGAGGTGATCTAGTATGTTTTGATGCCATATATGAAATATCTTTGTCTCTAACAAATAAACTTCCTTCTAGAATCTATCTTTAAAAATCTTTAATCTGTTTTGTCGCTTACATTGCTTGAGGGAAAGCAATAGCTAAGTGTGGAGGGATTTGATGATGCTCAAATTATACATATTTTATATAGCATTATTTGTTAGTTTCTCTATGATTTATAAGGACTTTCGATACTTAATTACATGAAAATACATTTCAGGTCCTTTAGACAAAGATCTTCATGAACCAAGGCAAAATATACAAATCCAACATAATCTTATGATAAAGCCCATTCCAAGAGAAAAGAGCGGCGAGCTTATGTCTAAAGTGCGCCGGTTACGGGGACGAATATAGTCCTACACAATCTAAGTCAAATCAAGTAAAGTGCGGCGGTCTTATATCCAAAGTGCGCCGACCTTCAGCTCTATTAATGACCCTTTGGCTCCAAGAAATCTCTTGAAGGTCGCCGTTATTTATCTCCTAGATCGCCGACATTCAGTGTGAAGCCCGCCGACCTTTTTTTCAAGTGCGGCGTATTTCAGTACCTGGCCAGTCAACCTCTGCCTAAAAATAGAGCCTCATTTCGCCTCATTTTCATACCAACACTCCTCCTAACAACCAACAAAGCTCTGATAATAATCCATCTCGTGTTCCAATCATTGGGGTGATAGAAATAAGTCAAAGTTCTAAAAGCGTTGTAATATTGTCTCAATATTAATTCTGGTGATCGCTAGTGATGGTAGCTTCTTCATCATTTCGTATGATACTACCACTGTAAGCATGATTATTAAAGCCATGTTAGGATAAACTCCTTATGGTTGCTTGGATATGTTAATATAATAAAGTGTTTGGTTATGGTTATGATCTCTTGTTGATTTCCTGTTTATGTTACGACCTTGTCGTGTTCTAAACTTATCATCGTTGTTTATCTCTTTGATTATAATTACTAATTGGAAAGGGTCGAAAGATTCAACTAGTATTTTATGGTTTTCAACATATGTCTATGTATGTTGATCAATTGAAGGAGAAATCGCTTTTGTATTGAAATGAACAATAGAGTTTGAAACATTGCAACTAGTACTTATACTTGTTAACCACTCGTTTAAGGACTAGCAGACATAAGTCTTGAATCACAACTATTAACTGATGAAACGTTATTTTGACGAAAACAACTACTCATTTTTTGAACTTACTTAAGCCATTGAGATCACTATCATATGCCATCACTGAGTTATAAGAACTATCCAAGTAATCATATCTGTCTCATATTTGAATTTCAAAACATTTGCATAAGTTTTCTAAATCATCTTGATTAGTTAATTGATACATAAGAGCAAACCTCAGTCCCTGTACAACGACCTGGTCTTACCAAAACTCTTTACTATAAACGAGGGTTATACTTTTACCCGTGTGTTTTGAGTAATAAGGAATCGGTAAAATTAGTCTTATAAATTTAAAGCTTTCGAAACACATCAGTATCATAGGTTTTCTTGTTTGTGTCGTTTGGGTCGTGTACGAGGGTGATACCGTGAGCTTAGACTCACGGCATAGGTTGGTTGTTCGGATTGTTGTTGTTGTGTGTGCTCAGTTTTGGAAGGGGTTAGGTTTAGGACTAAACTAGAAATGGATTTGGTTGTGTTATTGTTGCCGAGAGCTATGGTGCTAGGGTTTGGAGGTTGGTTGGGTTTGCCGAGTTGTTTTGTCGTTGTTCTCTTTGTTGGCTACCTGCTGTTGTTTTGTTGTGGTTGTTGTGTTCTTGTGTTGTTGATCCTGGTGTTGTTGTTATTTCCTTGTGGCCGTTATGTTTTTTTTGTCGTTGTTGTTGTTATGCCGATAGGTATAGGGGTCCGTTTGGTTTCAGGGTGGTCGAGTCAAGTATAACCGTTGTTGCTGTTGTAGAGTGTTGTTGGTATTGTTGTTGTCATGTTCTTGATTGTTTAGGTCGTTGGGTTTTGGTGCCGAAGAGATAGAAGCCGAGACCACTAGGGTCTCGGCAAGGTATTGATAATTGCTGTGAAGTTGTTGTTGTTTATTGATGTTGTTGTTGTTGGCGAAGAGTTTAGACGGATGGAGTTAGGACTAGAAGATGAGCCGTAGTCGGCCATCAAGTGTTGAAGTTGTGATTGTGTTGCGGATATTGGTTAGGTAGATTAGTTATGCTATTGTGATGCTTTGAGCCGTGATTCGTTGTGTTTTAAAACGTTATATCAAAAATACCAACAAAGTGAGGTCAATGTTATCGTGAGGACAACAAGACGTGGAGAAATACAAGTAAACCCTTCGTGAAAAGGATTACCTCGTAAACTCGTGCAATGTGATATTTTCAAGACCAGGAAAGTGATTTCCCGGGTCGTACCCCAACGAGGTGTGAATGGAAAGTTTCGAGAAAAGATCGAGATTAAAACCTTGTATGTTTGGTTGTGAAAGATTATTTGGTTTTGTTGTACGTTAAATTAACGAAAATTGAAAATTAACGAACGAGAATAAAATAACCTAAGGGGAAACAAAAGGCAATTGGCAAACTAGGAAAATCCTAAAACACCACGGGAATCAAAATTAGGTATCGGGAATCCTAAATCACGAGTAAACAAATAAACGTGACGTTTATTTAAGATAAACGTCAACATACACATAAAAACGTGAAATATTAGCTACGCAAAACCTACGGGCCTACAAATAATTTTCTAACGCACTAAAAGACAATAGAAAATTTTAGAAAAAAGAAAATTAAAAATTTGACAAAAATTCTAATTATTATAAATTAAAAACTAATTATCACTAATTAATTTCTAATAATTATCTAAACTATTTAAATAAATCTAATCTTTTTATGGAACTTAAATTAAGTTAAAATTAATTTGTAAAAAATATAAAAACAGGTTGTCTAGTACAAAAATAAGCAGTAATAAGCACTTCAGAAGTTGATAAGTAAAAATAAGCAAAAACAAGTAGAACCCTATAAAGAATAAATGTTGCAAAGATATACTGAAAAAGACCCAAGGGCACGTTGGTAGTGTGTTGTTGTGTTGTGTGTCTGTGTGAGGTGAGGTCCTGGGTTCGAATCCCAGGCCTTACTTTTTGGAAAAAATCTTATTATATTTTTTTTTTCTTTCTTTTCTTCTTTTTACAAACACATAAACACAAACACAAACACAAAACAAGTTCTTAAAACAGATTTTAACCAACAAACTCAACAAATCTCATTTCAATTCAAAAAAATCATCACAGATTCAAGTTCCAAAATTTTTGTGTTAAAATCTTTTTTCTTTTGAAATTCAATACAAATAAACCAAATAAGCACAAAGGGGCTTAATATAAAATAACAACAACAACAAATACAACTACAAGGAGGAAAGAACAATAACAAGCAATATCGACAACAACAAAAATCAAAGAAGAACAGCAACAAGAAAAGTAGCATTAGCAGCTAACAAAGGACCTCAAAGGTACTCAATAAGCTCAAATAAGCAATAAGCTCACAAGAGTTGAAGCAAACAACAACAAAAGCAACAATGAACAGCAATAACAACAACAGAAAGCAACAAGATCAATCAATAAAAAAAATCAACAAAACTCAGCAAATGCTGATGCAAACAGCATAAGCAGTGACCAAAGGGACCAAATTAAGGCAACAAATAAGCAGATAAATAAGTAGTTAAAGGAAAATGAAGAGCAAAAGCCTAAACACAACCTAAGTGGGATTCTAAAACAACAGATTTCACAACTAATGGTCAAGAATTGACCAAGATCGGATCAAATGAAACTTGAGCAAAACTGAAAACAGGGCAACTATTGTGTCAATTAGGCAACTTCCAAGCCAAAATTAAGTAACCAATTTTATTTCAAACTGAGTTCTCCTTTTTGATTTGAGTAAACAAGCTGGTGAATATTTCATAACAACGATTACCTTGCAATTTCCATCAATATTAAACCCTAGAAAGTTACTTCAAATCTGTCCCATTTCCAGACTATGAACAACTTTGACTTTTTTCAATTTTGTAAGCTTGACTAATTTGAGTTAAAATTTATCATAGATTACTAAATTAGTTGTATTAGGCTAGAATGAAGTCAAATTAAGCTAACTTAACAATTTTTAAACCTAAAATGAAGAATTGGACATCAAAAATTCTAACAGATAAGCCTACATGACGTACGAGAGCTAAATTGACTTCTTAACTATGGACCACTAAATTTTATGCTTTCATTACACTAAATTATCCTAAGGGATGCTATTCCAACTGTCTTACCCACCGAAAAACTCAAAAGCTCAGTTGAACACTTAAATCCAAACACCCCTATAAGAACTGTTTTAGAATTTAATGCAGCAAATTGAGCAAGAAAGCCATGAAACCGATATACAAGCTTTATACTAGTAAAAAATAAACTCAAATAAGCAGACAAAAGGCAGCAATTAACCACTACAATAAAATGGCTGAAAATAAAGCAAAAATGGAAAAAATCACTCACAATTGCTCTATGCTCAAAACCAAGGGCTGATGCTTGCCCAAATTACTTTCTAAACCAACCTAATGCCTCCCAAGAGGTTCTAAACCAAATCCATTCTTCATTTACCCTGCAACTCTTAGATTTTGATTCTGCTTCTCTGCTCTTTTTTTTTTCTTTTCTTTTCTGAGGACTTTAGTAAGCTAATGAAAACTATAACAAGCTTAAACGAACTTTGTGCAAATTACTTTAAATGAATCTGGAACTGAAAATGTAGACAAACAAAGCTTGGAATGAAGTTTTGAAACTTATATTAAACTTGAAAATAGATTACAAAATCAGAACTAGTTAACTGAGATTAAAGAACCACATAAAAACTAAAAATATAACATAACTACATACTGAAAGAAAAATACAATGAAAAAAAATTGCCTCAATGGCTTACAATGGGCTACTATTTATACTAGTGTCGAATTAGGGTAAACCTCTTTCTTGTGCTTCTTTTGTGAGTAGAAAGCAGCCAAAGTCCAACTTGTGCTTCTTGATAGCAAATCTCAGCCATTGACTTGTCATTAGAATAATCTCAGCCCTCTGTTGGTTTTGGCACCCAAAAGTGAGTTGTGGATTGGTGACTTGGCTGTGGTATACCCGTGACTTCTACATTGGAGGAGGTGAGATGGGGATGCTTTTGATAGGGGGTGGAGTGTGGCAGGAGGTGGAGTGGAGATGGGTGGATTGTTTGGCGGTTAAAAGGGGTGAAGAAGAAAGATGACAGGGTGTGTTTGACTATTTATTTGACCGAGAAAGTATATAAACACGGGGTGGGTTATGTTGGGCTGAGCTTGTTTTGGGCCAAGGGTGATTGGATATGTGTTGGGTTTAATTAAATTGGTTGGGTAAATTATTAATGGGTTTGGTATATGNGATAGGGGGTGGAGTGTGGCAGGAGGTGGAGTGGAGATGGGTGGATTGTTTGGCAGTTAAAAGGGGTGAAGAAGAAAGATGACAGGGTGTGTTTGACTATTTATTTGACCGAGAAAGTATATAAACACGGGGTGGGTTATGTTGGGCTGAGCTTGTTTTGGGCCAAGGGTGATTGGATATGTGTTGGGTTTAATTAAATTGGTTGGGTAAATTATTAATGGGTTTGGTATATGGGTTTATGGGTTTTAGTTTTGGACTTAGTAATAATAATATGGGCTGACTTGGCCCATTAAGTGGGGTCGGGTCGGCCCATAAAATTTGGTTTCGGGTTCGGATTTCCAATCTCTTTCCAAAACTGTATCTGGGAGTTGATTTTGACTTCGTGATAAAAATCCAAAATGCACAGCTGTTGTCGAGTCAATCCAAAAATGTCCGTTTTCGCTCTGTTTTCAATCCTTTGTACCTGAAACACAAAAACACACTCCAAGGATATTTGTGACATTATTTGACCATTTAGAAGTGTTTTTGATTGTTTTGACTCGAAAATTGGACGAAAAGATATGTGTAAAACGACACATATCAAGCCGTGTCGGGCGTCACCAAGAATTTCTAGTCTCGTGTGGCACCCGACGAGCCAAAATTGGACTTATTATATATGTTGACTATTTGACCCATGATAAAAGTGAACTCGAAACGTGAGATAACTCGAGAAAATATAAACTATACTTGAACATTACATGACACATTTATATGTTATATTAGTACCTTTAAAATATTAACTAACGATTAACCATCGTTACTTAATATTTATAAGTTATCGATAATTATTAAATAAAGATAAATATGTTATATAATGCTTTCGTATTAAGAAATATTAAGGGACGTTAAGACATTAATTAATATTTCTAAAGTTAAAAAGAAAACGTTAAATAACAAAAAGAACGTTATTTAATATCTTACGGATATAATAAATGAAATGGTATTGAATATGGATGAGTTATTAATCGTTTTGAGGGCACATTTATCGAGACTTACCCTTAGGAGGTATTGAGGTTCGTGTTAGTGTATGTGGAGTTACGGATTGGTTAACATTAATATAACTAGCCGACACGGTTAACGGACTAATTGGGTTGCTAAATCCAATTAGGGTTTAAAAAATGTGTCGGGGGAGAATATTAATAGGTGACCCATCCTACGACTTACCATCCCCTTACTAGGTATGGATTAACTTTAGGTTAATAAGTGCGGTGAAGGAATTGTTGAACTTACCGTATTAGTAAATACGTTAAGTACACCAATAATTCGTTTGAGTTACTTATTAAACTCTTAGTTACTCGAGGAGGACTTTGACCATAATATTGAATTAGTAGCCATTTAAGTGTGATTGCTTTAGATGGATTACGTAGTTTGACCCGGTTGTCTTGTATCAAGTTGGTCTCATTTCTTGTCGATGTCGTTTGTTATTCTTCTTTTGGCGTGAGTACTCTTGAGTCTTGTCTCGTTTCTCGCGATTTCGTTTGTTTAGTCTTTGGCGTGAGTTCACTTGAGTCTATGTCGTGTCCTCACTTCACACATAATGATACCAAACACAAAACAATAATAAATGGATAACAAGAGATTTGGACATATAAGATTTGGTATTACTTGGGAGTAGTTAGCTTATGGAGGATTTAGTTCATCGCTGGGGATCGGGTATTAAGATGAGCCTTGCGTATAGAAGACTGCGCCGTTTCCTTACCGATGTACCACCTTCTTGATGCTTTTGTGATCTGCTAGATGCCAGTCGTGTCTGTTGTGTGTTATTGCTTTTGCTATGGCCCAGGTGAGTTCATAGCTCCTGTTTTATTGTTTTCTATTTTTTGGGGGGAGAATACATGCTCTTCGCTATGCTCTTCGTTATCTCTTCATCTTCTTGGTAATTTCTTGAGTATTATGATGATATTTGGTTTTCATTATGTTGTGTCTTGGTATTATGTTATGATTTTGTTGTTGGTATATTATGATATGATTGTTAGATTGGTTATGTGACTGCTATCTGCTTTACTGCAGAAGTATGATAGAATGACCACTAACGCGGTATATAACTATAGTGTGCACCTATAGGACTTCTCTCTTGTTTGTTATGTTATGTGGTATTATAGGATATCGTTATGTCTTGGAATTTCTTGGCGTTGCATATTGTTTTGTGTCTAAACTCTATGGACTCACCAACGTAAGCTGACCCGTTTTAGCATGTATTCTCAGGTTACTGCGATAGCTTATTTCTGGAGGCGCTTGGCAAGGGGGCATGGTAATAGAAGACTCTGATAACTAATTGAGACCGCTTTATTTATCTTATTGGCCTATTTCCGCACTAGTCTTATATCATGTAAACTATATGCTTTTGGTAACAACTTTTATTTTAAATAAATGAAATGAAAACCATTCTTTGTACCTTGTGTTGTGATACCAATATAGTATCACCACAATGTATGTATGCTTCCGCTGGACCCGATTTTAAGTGTGTTACAAATTGGTATCAGAGCCTAGGTTATAGAGAAATTGGAAATTTTAAAACCCAAACTATAACCACCTTATGAAAACTAAATTCTATGACCGCCACGTGCCTTCCTGCCAAGCCGCCGCTTCTCTGGTAATTTTGTTTATGGTATTTGTTTAGTGTCTAATGATTTATTTTCTGATATACGAGTCTATCTTGTGGATGATTTAAATCCACCAATGGTCACTATTCACTATAAGTATTTCTACATACTTATACACACACCATACCTATCGCGGAGTTACGCAATCCCTTGCGTAATCTCATTTCTGAAATTCGATTCTGTACAGTTGTCGTAGTCTTGGGAATGATTTTGGGATATAAAGGACATACTACTAGCATAACTAGGCTGGGTATTTCAAAATTCATTGAACCTCGGTGTGACAACCTGTAAATTTCCCTACATGTCCTATTCGGAGAAACGATCATTTATTTTGAGTTTGGTATTGTTTGTGAGAAACTAGGAGTATTTATATTCATTTTTATGGGAAATATTATTCTGAGCACGTTGGTGTTATTCCCGTATCATGAATCTTCCATTTACTCGCTTAAATGTGCCCCGAACCTCGTTTCGTGAAAGATAGCAAAAACTACAGAATTGGTCCCTGGAAGTTAGTTACCCCGCCGCCACTTCACTTTAAAGTAATAACCGAATGGTGCTTGTGAATTAAAAAACCTAAACCACCCCTATATAAACTCACAACTAAACATATTTGTTAAAAACTAGGGTTTCACCCTTTCTTCTCCAAACACCTAGCCGCTTCCCTCTCCTACTCTAACCGGCCACTGTTCCGGCCACCTGAGCTCCACCGCCGCCACCTCAATCTCACCTCCACCATCACCTTGTTCACCTCGACCTCCCCATCATTTCCTTGTGCTCCACGCGCTCAATAACTCCACCCAACACCTCCCTTGCTCATGTTTCAGCCGCGATAACACCACTACAACAGCCATCATAGTCGTCACTTATGTCGCTGCCCTTTTTCAGGCCACCATCGTGTACCACTGCCACCACCAATTGAAGATAAAGGGCTCCAGATCGTGGTTCTTGTTTTAGTTGTGACAAGGGTCAAGTTAGGGTTGTTTGTTTATCAGGTTGTGGCTCGAGTTGTACTCGAGAAGACGCCACCACCGCCTCCTCTCCTCGTCTCTTTTTCTCCGCTCTCGTTGGTCCGTGGGAAATGGTAAAAACCACTTCTCGTCATAGTTATTTACTTTTCGAGTAAATACATATATATCGAGTGTTAATAGCTTTCGTGGATCTAAACTAATCAAAACGAGTTAATAAGTTTTGTGGATTAAGAACTTGGATTATAAACAAATTTAAACCTGTGATTGAATTATTTCGTGTGGTAAGGTTCGAATAAAATGGTGTTGAGTTGGTGTTAACAGTTTGGATTCATATCAGATTTTGGTTAGCTAGTTTATAATTGCGCTGGTTTTCAGTTTGGTTATCGGGACACTCATGTAGAGTGAGCTCATTTGTTTTGTTGTCTTGGCTCAATCTTACATAGGGTGTGACTCACTCCAAATAGTCAACTAAGTCAACCAAGGGTGCTTGGTCAACAAAGTCAAGCTATGAGAGAGAAAGTGATCAATTTATGATCCGTTGAAAGTACAGTGTACTCACGGGTAGTTAAGTTCCAACGAGATTGAAATTGTGTTTTGAGAAACGTTCTGGGAATGAGTGATTTGGGAATAGTAACCAGATAATGATTTGGATATGATTACACTAAACAGATATAAGTGAAAATAACACAGATAAGCAATATTAACAATTATTGAAAACCAGATAAACCTAAAACGTATTTAAATGCAAATGCGTACTGAAAAAGTGGGGATTAAACAAAAACAAACTACAGGGGGTGAAAATGACTTTTTTACAAACTTAATATTAAAAGAAAATTTTATAATAAAGAAAAATATTTTTTTGATTATTTTATTATTTAATAATATTAAAAACTATTTAATACTAATTATTAATATTTAACTTAAACTAAATATAATAAAATAATAAATAAACTTAAGAAAATGAAAATTTATTTTTATAAATTCTAAAATAACTTAAAAATAATATAAAAACTAAAAATATGTCTTTTTGTCTTTTTGTGAATTTAATATTAATTAATTACTAATTATATTAATTAAACTAATTTAAATTACTAATAATACTAAAAATTACTAAGAAAATTAGAAAATATTTTATAAAACCAATTAACCTTCACAGGAATCCTACAAAATTATAAAAAGTTTATAAAAATTATAATTAAACTATTTTACTAATTATTTACTTCATTATTAATTAAAAGCTAATTAAACTAATTTAATTAAGATAAATAGCAAATGAGCAGTAATAATTATGAAAATATTTTCTAAAAACACTAAATGATTTATAAAACCTGGGAAAAATATAAAAAGGTACTAGTGTTTAATAAAAATTAATAAAACTATTAAATTTACTAATATTACTTAATAATTATTTAAACTAATATTAATTATAGAAAATACTAAATGAAAAGAAATAAATCTGAGAAAATTACTAGAAATACTAGAAGTGAACAGGAACTTATGAAAATTATAAAAATGAAAATTTCTTTTCGAAAAAGCTGAACAATAAGCCAAATGGCTTAAATAGAAGCTATCACTTTATTAAAAGTGATGATTTTTTGATTTTTCTTTTATGAAACTATTTATACACTGAAAATATGAGAGTTTTGTGAAGATAACTTATTTGGAACTCAAAAATAAGCACTTTGCACCCCAATAAGCTTGACAGATTGAATTTTATGGATTTTTATGATGCAAAAGCTTTTAACAAGCTACACAGTACTCACAAGCTAAAAAATAAGATTCAAACAACTCTAAGGGACTGAGAATAAGCTAAAAAGCACAAGTGATCAAGGTAAAAAACTCAAATAAGAAAATAAGCAATCCTAAAAATTACACAGACCAAAAACAGGCTAAGGGCTAAGTTGCAGCCCTAAAAATTTTAAATATTGGTGAAAAGGCAAGTATACACTGACCACTCAGTGTATACTGTGAAATGGGACAAAGAAAAAGCTAATAGCAACCTTATTGAACAAGCTTGAAAATGCAAATTAAGACCTGAACCTTAAAGATGGGTTGCTTGGCTTTCCAAAAAGCCAAGAATCATGCACTGGGCCCACTAATAAGCTCTATGGAAGCTTATGAAAATGGTACCAAGTCTGTGCACAGGGGAGGTTTTTGTTCAAAGGGTCAACTTTGACACTGCTTATTAATAAGCAAATGAGATCCAAACTCAGATTTTCTTTTTGGAAAATGTTAATAACCAACAAAATAACACAAATCCACAAAAACTTTGGATTTCCAATCTATATTAAACATTGTGCAAGATCTGGGAGTTTTAACCAATTTGACAGATTTGGCTTTTTGAGATTTTGCAAAAGTTGACTTTGGTGAGATTTGATCCTAATTTACTGAATGATTATGATGTTTTAAGCTAAGATAAGATTAAATTAAGCTAAAACAACTATTTATGAAGTGATTTGATGAAATTTGTACTAAAATTCCTTAACAGATAACAAATAAAGTGAGATCAAAAGGAATTTTGACTTTTTTACAAATGGTCACTGGTTTTTATGGTTCTAATGTTCTAAGATACACTAAAGAGACATGAAACAACAAATAACCACAACAATAAGTCAATAACACAGAGGATCACATATAACACAGCAAATCCAAACAATGCTTTTACTGAACCAATTTTTGATTTTCAAAACAAATGAGTGATTGAGACTGTGACAATAGGTTCTAACAACTTAGGATGATGTAATAAGCCTTAACAAGCTCAGAAACAACAGCTTAAACAACAAACACTTAGGATTCTATAAAATGCTAAAATGGCAGTTAAACTAAGATTACTTTGCACAATGAAATCTAGATGAGCAAGTACCAAATTTTAAGCAATAAATTCACTTAAATACACCTAAGAAGCATAAATCTACAAAGATAAGCAGTAAACAAGCAAGTATACAGTGAAATGGAAAATTGAGATTTGGCTTACAATTTTGCACTCCAGCTAAAAACCAAGAACAAGGACCAATAGAACAATCCTAACAGCTTCCCATGAAGCTACTAACCCAAGGCCATCCAGAATTTACCCTGCTCCAGCTATCTTCTTTCTTCTTCACCGATTTTTTATTTTTCACTGAAATTTTTATATTTTTTTGTATTTTTGGTTTTTACTAGACTGACTTTTAAGGTATATAAAAGCTTGAATAAGCTTTATGGGAGCTTATATGATCCTAAAAAGTCCAGAACAACAACTACAAACAACATTAAACAACTTTGAGAATTTCAAAGAAAAATTGCATAAACTAAATTTGGATTGAAACACTGAAATTGATTATGAAAATAGTTCAAATTACACTTGAGAACACTGATTACAAACTTAAAAAGCTTAAGGTTACACTAGAAATTGAAAATTTAGCTAATTCGACACTAATTTACACTAAAATTACACCCACTTCATTGCTCCATCTTCTTTCTTTTATAGTGAGAATTAGGGTTCTTGGAAGCCTTCTGAATCTTTCCCATCAAAAATCTTGACCATTGGATCACTTTGGAGTGATCTCAGCCTTTAAACCATTTTGGCGCCAAAATTGAGAGTTGCAACTTGCACTGTATTTTATAGCAACAGGGGGTGTGGTGCATTAAATGCACTTGTCTTGTTAGGTACATGGTGGGTTTGGGCGGTGGGATGTCACTGAGGTGGTGGGGTGGTGAAGTGATAGGTCTGCAAGTGGAGGGTGAAGGTGGGAGGGAAAGGGGGGTGGTAGTTTGACTGTTTGACCCTGTTTTATTATAATAGGGGTTTTGGGCTTGTGGGGATTGAGCGTGGAAAGAAAAGGGCCAAGGGTGAAGGTTGGGTTGTGTTTTGTTTTTGGGTTATTTTGTTTTTTGGGTTAAGTAATAATAAAGGGTCCGTTTGGTTTTACTAGCTAAATAAGCACAAGGACCAAAAGTGTAATATTCTGAATTTTGAAGGGCTGATTTTGACAACATTCCAAACTTATCAAAGGGGCCATTCTTGCCAAGGATGAATAGTAAAAGGACTACAGTTGACTTTTTCCACTTTTGAAATTCCAAGGGACCAAGTCTGCCAAATGTGAAACTTCAGGGACCAAACTTGTAAATTCTCCAAACTTTTCACCCATGGATCATTTTTGCCAAAGTTCAATAACACAAGGACCATGATTGATAATTTCCAAAATTTTAATCCCAAGGACTATTTTTGACAATCTTGCAAAGTTCAGGGACTAATTTTGTAAACTTTTGAAATTTTTCACCAAAGGACTAATTAAGTCAATTTTTGATTTTCAAAGGACTTTGGTTGAATTTTCTTCCAAAACAAATGCTCAAGGACTAATTTTGACAAGTTTTGAAAGTTGAGGGACTGAAACTGCCAATTATGCAAACTTTGTTCGTTTTTCATCTGTTTTCAATCATTTTGCATCTGAAACATATAAAACACAATCCTGGGATATTTTCAGTATTTTGATGCATTTTTGAGTGTTTTTGATTGTTTTGACAGTTCAGATAAGACAAAAATGATGAGTATTTACACACTCATCAATCCCCCACACTAAAATATTGCTAGTCCCTAGCAATCTTTTATGAAAACTTAATGGATTTGATGTCTCTTTACCAAAAGCCATTACTTCTGGAGTAGCTAAATGTTTCAGTATGTGATACTTTGGTACACTGATAACCAAATGATTTTGAGCAAACCATCAGCTGTCAACGGATTTGATTTGTCTTTACCAAAAGCCGTTTGCTTCTGGACTAGCCAACTCTTCACGATTCAAAGATATGGTGAGCTGCATACCATACAATTTTTGGCAAATTGTAAGCCATAAACGGATTTGAGATATCTTTACCGAGAGCCGTTTGCTCTCGGATTAGCCAGACCTTATGTGGGTTAGACATGGTGGACTGATAACCATTTGTCGTGTTAGTGTAAAGCACTCACACAAAAAGAAAAAAATTTTTTTTGGCCAAAATGGGGGTATTAAGGCATCTAGAAGGTAAAATGTGATCAAATTCGCCAGAATTCCCCCCCCCCCCACACTAGAATTGAATATTGCCCTCAATATTCAAAGTACCGGCTATTATGCCGACACTTTGAGATGTAAAAAGTTTAGATTTAGGCAAGTGTGGGAACATCATTTTTTTATTTTTTTTATTATTTTTTATTTTTTTTGAGATATATACATGGAAACAACAGCGGGGGCACCTCCCCCACACTAGGTGGTAGCAAATAGAAAGAAGTCAGAAACATGGGTGATAACCCATGGCATGCTAATATTTTTGTTCACCGAGTCACTAGCTTGACTCGATCCCCGCATTCATTGGTTCATGGGGAAAGTTTGGAGATCCGGGACAACCATGGGTGGTATGTCCTCTCCAAAGTAATGCTTTAACCGATGGCCATTCACTTTGAAATTTGGACCGTCATTTTGAGATAGTTGGATAAACTTTTGTGACAGTGAAAGGTCCAGACCAACGGGTTTTGAGTTTACCCGAGAAAATATTCAATTTAGAATTGAAAAGAAGGACTCGATCACCGACGTTGAAAACGCGGTTCTTGATTTTCGAGTCGTGAATCCTCTTAGTCTTTTCCTTATAAATCAAAGAGTTTTCGTATGCATGATCACGTAGTTCATTTAATTCATTCACCTGAACTTTACGGTGATCCCGCTGTCTGAATGTCAAAGTTAGCATGCTTCAAGGCCCAGTAGGCTTTGTGCTCAAGCTCGATCGGTAGATGACACGCCTTTCCGTACACAAGCTTATAAGGAGTACACCAGAGGTGTTTTGTATGCAGTACGGAAGGCCCAGAGTGCATCATCTAGTTTATCCGACCTAGAGGCACGGTTTTCACCTATGGTCCTCTCAAGAATTCTTTTAATACCCCGGTTGGAAACCTCCACTTGCCCACTTGTTTGGGGGTGATACGCGGTGGAAAGACGGTGAGTGACACCATACTTAAGCATGACTTTTGCGAATTGATCATTGCAAAAGTGTGTACCACGATCACTAATAATGACACGTGGAGTTCCGAACCTAGCAAAAAGAGACTTCAAGAATTTTACGACTACTCGGGCATCGTTGGTGGGTAATGCTTTCGCCTCAACTCATTTTGACAAGTAGTCAACAGCCACGAGTATGTATTTGTTTCCTCGAGATGATGGAAATGGCCCCATAAAGTCAATGCCCCAGACGTCAAAGATTTCACAGACTTGGATGGCATTTTGAGGCATCTCATTCGTCTTTGAAATATTCCCGTGACGCTGACAAGCGTCACAAGCTTTGACTAAGTCATGAGCATCTTTGTAGATTTTGGGCCAGTAGAAACCTGAATCAAACACCTTTTTGGCGGTGTAATTTGGACTATGATGTCCCCCCGTGGGTCCATCATGACAAGCTTTGAGAATATCCATGGCTTCTTGGCCATGGACACACTGTCTGATGACTTGATCGGCACAGATTTTGAACAAGTAGGGGTCGTCCCAGAAGTAATGTTTAACGTTTTTAAAGAATTTATTTTTCTGTTGGGACGACATCCCTTTCACGATAAAGTTACCCGCATGGTAGTTTGCAAAGTCGGCAAATCATGGGGTAGTAGAATCACCACGAAAAGAAACCGCATTGAGTGTCTCGAGAGGAAACATTTCATTTATTTCCTTTTTCTCGAACACATCTTGGTGAGGGTTTTCTAATCGGGACAAATGATCAGCCGCTAGGTTCTCAGCTCCTTTTTTTTATCACGGATGAGGATATCAAATTCTTGCAGGAGGAGAACCCATCGAATCAATCTCGGCTTTGCATCTTGTTTGGCAAAGAGATATTTCAGAGCCGAGTGATCCGTATACACTATGCATTTCGTCAAGATTAAGTATGGCCTGAATTTCTCAAAAGCATACACCACGGCTAATAATTCTTTTTCCGTTGTGGTGTAGTGAGTCCGAGCTTCGTTCATAGTTTTACTTGCATAACGTATAGGCTGAAAGTGTTTTATTTTTCGTTGCCCCAAGACCGCACCTATAGCAAAATCAATTGCATCGCACATGAGTTCAAAAGGCAAGTCCCAATCGGGGGCAACTAAGATGGGTACTTCAGTAAGATTTTTCTTGAGAGTTTGAAAAGCTTTGATGCACTCGGGAGAGAAGATGAAAGGAGCATCTTTCTCAAGAAGATGAGTCATGGGCCGGGCGATTTTAGAAAAATCTTGTATGAATCTACGGTAGAATCCGGCATGACCAAGAAAACTCCTGACACCTTTGACAGTGGTGGGATGAGGTAATTTAGCAATGACATCAACTTTAGCTCTGTCAACCTCAATCCCGCTCTTAGAAATCTTATGGCCGAGGACAATGCCCTCTTTGACCATAAAGTGACTCTTCTCCCAATTCAGACAAAGATTGGTGTCTTCACACCGTTTGAGCATGTTTTCTAAATGGGAGAGACATGATTGGAAAGAATCCCCAATGACCGAGAAATCGTCCATAAAGACCTCCATATTTTTCCCGATCATGTCGTGGAATATGGCCATCATACACCTTTGGAATGTGCTTGGAGCATTACATAAGCCAAATGGCATACGTCGGTAGGCAAAAGTTCCATAGGGGCATGTAAAGGTGGTCTTTTTTTGATCTTGCGGATCAATGGGAATCTGGAAGTAACCCCAGAAACCGTCTAGGAAACAATAGTACTCGTTTCCCGCTAATCTCTCGAGCATTTGGTCCATGAAGGGTAGAGGAAAATGGTCTTTACGGGTGGCGTCATTTAACTTGAGATAGTCAATGCACAAACGCCATCCCGTAACCAATAGAGTTGGAATCAACACGTTTTCTTCATTTGTGACAACAGTAATGCCACCCTTTTTTGGAACGCAGTGAATGGGACTAACCCAAGGACTATCAGAAATAGGGTAAATCAATCCGGCATCAAGAAGTTTGATAACCTCTTGTTTGATAACCTCGTGAATTTTTGGATTAACCCTTCTCTGTTGTTGAACTGCCGGTTTAAAGTCATCCTCCATTAAGATTTTGTGGGTACAGAATTCAGGGTTAATGCCCTTGATGTCGGAGAGTTTCCAAGCAATTGCTTGCTTGTGTGACTTNCGGATCAATGGGAATCTGGAAGTAACCCCAGAAACCGTCTAGGAAACAATAGTACTCGTTTCCCGCTAATCTCTCGAGCATTTGGTCCATGAAGGGTAGAGGAAAATGGTCTTTACGGGTGGCGTCATTTAACTTGAGATAGTCAATGCACAAACGCCATCCCGTAACCAATAGAGTTGGAATCAACTCGTTTTCTTCATTTGTGACAACATTAATGCCACCCTTTTTTGGAACGCAGTGAATGGGACTAACCCAAGGACTATCAGAAATAGGGTAAATCAATCCGGCATCAAGAAGTTTGATAACCACGTGAATTTTTGGATTAACCCTTCTCTGTTGTTGAACTGCCGGTTTAAAGTCATCCTCCATTAAGATTTTGTGGGTACAGAATTCAGGGTTAATACCCTTGATGTCGGAGAGTTTCCAAGCAATTGCTTGCTTGTGTGACTTCAGAACCTTTATGAGAGCAGCTTTTTCCTCATCTTTTAAGTCTTTAGCAATTATGATGGGTAATTTATCATCACCCTCCAGAAATGCGTACTCGAGATGAGGTGGTAATTCTTTGAGTTCGTCCTCAGGAAATTCAGCAGTTTTCTCAACATATTTGATTTCCTCGTTATGAAGTTTTTGTGGAAGAACAGGAGGAGGAGAGGGATCTCCATTCAACAGCTTCTCAAGGAGAAGTATATCCCTGTCCGGGTCAATCTCTTGGTTATCAATTCCCTCGGGAATCGAATCAATTTTATGAAAGGCCTTTATTTCCTCTAAGATGAAATCACTTCCCTCAAACAGAGTTAGAGAAGGAGAAGAATTAGCAATGATAGGTTTAGAAGAGGGAGTGGGATTGCCACTCAAAGAATTATCGGTGAAACCAAGAATTTCTTGAGAATACTCTTCCGAAGCAACATCGATGACATCGATTCTGTTAATTTCCGCTGAGTCATAATGGGAAGAGTACCGCGAAGTTTGATCAAGGTTGAATGTGATGGCTTCATTACCAACACGTAGAGTGATTTCTTCATCAAATACATCGATCAAAGCACGACCACTTCTTAGGAATCCCCTCCCTAAAATGAGAGGAGCCCTCGGGTCTGCATCGAAATCAACAATCACGAAATCTGCCGGAAAATGGAACTTTCCAACTTTCACGAATACATCCTCAGCAATGCCGAGGGGACGAGATATGGAACGATCTGCAAGCTCGAGAGTCATGCAGGTAGGAGTAAGTGCCGAAAGAGAAAGTTTCTTCCAGACTGAGTGAGGCATCAGGTTGATGCTTGCACAAAGATCGTCCAAGGCAAAGCATTCAACCATCCACGGGAAAATGCAAGGAATGAGGAATTTCCCGGGATCTCCCAGCTTTTCGGGAAGCTGTTTCAACAAAACTGCAGAGCAGTTTTCGTTTAACGGAGTTTTTGCCATCTCAAAGAGTTTTTCCTTGTTGTTTAACAAATTTTTGATTGTTGATGCAAACTTGGGCATCAGAAGAAGAGCATACGCGAAGTTTATATCAAAATGTAGTTCTTTAAAAATTTGGAAAAATTTGTCCAGTTGGTGACTAGCNGGGGGGGGGTGTGAATACGGTTTCTTCGGCTTTTTATATGTTTAAAAACTTTAAGCCTCGAAGAAGAACCAAGTGGTTTATGATACAACAACCACAACAACAATCACATCCAAAGTATATAAAGCGAGTAAAGAGACACCACGATATATACTGGTTCCGGATGTGGGGTTTATACCATCCGTACGTCCAGTTGCGAATCCATGACACCGATGTTGTTACACTAGTATAATCCTTTTGGTGGACTATAAACCGTTACAATTCACTCCACCAATATTCAACAATATTGATGCTCACAAAGAAGGAGTTACTTCCCAATGGTATTCCGCCCTCAGAAACCACCCAAAAGAACCTCGTGATTCGACTTACACTTGGTGACTAAGACCTCTACCAAAACTTCCACCCAGAAGTATCAAACCCCAACTAGATCCCCAATGATCTAGGCTTGGTCACAAAGACACAAGACTTCCCGTACAAACAAATGAATGATAGAAAAGATTGTTTGTCCAATTAAGCCCTAACCTAACCTAGAGACTCAATTGTAATAGAAAGGGTAGAAGAAGACCCTCGACACAATCACAAGAGTGGATTAAGTTCTTGTGATTCTTCCCTTGCAAAGAAGATGTATTCTTTCAAAGATGTTATATGAAAATCAAGAACACAAGATTAGAGATAGAGAGATTTGAGAGAGATTAGAAAGTGTTTGAGAGAAAGAATTTAGAGAGAAAGAAGAATGGCAAGGGGTGAGGAATACAAGAGGCAAGGCATGGTATTTATAGGCAAAACCCAAAACTTGGGAAAATTTACCAAGGACGGCGCGTCACCCGCGCGTCAACACGCGGGCAGCGCGCAAGGCTTCTGTAACATTTCCCAAAATCTTGGGTTTTGATCTTATAAATACCTTACCTTGCTAAACCCCCAATTGTACTTCACACTAAACCATAACATTAATCAATCTAAGGTTTACCAACTCAAATAGCCAATTTGAAAAACATTTTATGAAGTAGATAAGGAGAAAACAAATTACCAAGGGTGAGAAGTGTAGATAGGGTGATTTGAAAGGGGTGTAAATGTAATTCCTCATATGGCATAAGTGAGAAGAGAATATGCCATGGAATATTCCACAAGGAAAGGGTTAAGGTGTAACTATGGTTAGGTTTAAAGGTTTAGAAGGTTAACCATGGTTAAGTGTGAAATGGGTTGAGTGTAGAGAGTTAAGCATGGTTGGGTGTGCATGTGGTTTGAGTTAACCTAGGTTGGGTTAGGGTTAAGTGATGGGAACTAACCATGGTTGGATGAGGAGAATCATGGTTAGGTTAGGGTAAGGATATTTCAAAGGTATATTCCTTTGCTAGAGGGGAAAGCGTGGTTGGATGGTTGAGATTGATTTGGTTTGAAATGGAGGGTTGTGATTAAAAGCATGTGTTTAAATGGATGGATGGTTGAGATGGTTTAAAAAATTAAAATTCATTTTTAAGTCGAACATAGGTGGTCAGTCTATGTTCCACTGTCCCTAGGTTAAATATAAGTGACCAGCCTATATTTAACCCAGGCTCGATGAATTTTGAAATACTCAACTTAGTTATACTTGTAATATGTTTGTTGTCCACATCGGGCCAGAATCACGGACCTTTAACAACGAAGGTTTCGAAAGAGAACCTGATCAAATGTAGAGAAAGTGCTGAACTTCAGCTTTTGTAAAGAAGAACTTGTTAAACATAGTTTTAAGCGATAACACAGAATCGGTTTCAAGTTGGAGGTTTACATGTCCGTTATATGAGCTCGGGAGTTGCTTCTCAACCGCAAATAATTCGAACACCTCAGTTTTTGTAGATGGTGAATCAGTTTATAAGTATTATAGGAAAATGACGAACAATAAAACAATAACAAAATAGTTCATGAGGTAATAATAAATCAATGTTTTAAGTTAATGAGAGAGAGGTAGAGTAACTTTTAAGAAGCAACAAAATGGTTTATATGATGGTGACAAATTCGGCAAAATGACAAGATGATTTGTAAGATGATAACAAATAGTTTATTCGGAACTAGTCCAAAATAGTTTATGTAATAGTAGTATATCAGTGATTTAGTTTATAGATGATGGTAAAGTAGTTTGTAAGAGAGTGGTAAGTAGCGTATTAAAATTTTAGCAAAAATGGTTTAAAAGATGGTAGTAAACTAGATTTACAAGGTAATTGATCAAATGGTTTGTAAAGGGATGACAAACAGTCAAATCAGTTTATAGAATAGTAGAGAAACAGATTATTAGTTTATAAGGTAGTAGTGGAGCAATTTAAATGAGGATAGTAAATTGGTTGATAATGTGGTGATAGAATAGTTTATATGATAACAACAAAAGTGTTTATAAAATGGTAGTGAAATTGACAAGGTAAATAGACATACGTAGTAGAGTGCAATTTAAGTGTATACAAATTATCTTTAAATAGTATCAATAGTGATGTTTCATAAAATAAGCAGAAATGCTCAGAAAATATAAATGCAAAGGGATTGAGAAACTCAAGAGAAGTTGATAAACAGTAACGGGTTCCATCAACATAAGTAATGGTATAACATACGGTTATAAAAGAGTTTAGAGACCATTGTTATCACATACAATGTCTGAGAAATAAGAGAGAACATTGTGTAGCTCACGATGTCTGAAAAGTAAACGAGACCATTGTGCAGCTCACAATGTCTAAGAAGTAGAGAGACCATTGTATACTCACAATGTCATAATAGTGAATGACACCATTGTAATCAACTACAATGTCTTGAAAAAGTTTCATAGATCACAAGAATGTAAGAGTAGGCATGGCGCACGCAATATGAAAGACAACAATGAGTGTTACGGGTTAAAATGTAAGATGTAGTTATAGTCTAGGTTCAAGTGCAACCTAGTTCTCTATAACTCATGCTCTGATACCAATCTGTAACATCCCCAAAATTATCGCAGCGGGAGATTGTGTCACTGGGGTATTACCTATTAGTTCACAGTACAAGATATAGAAAACGACTCTAAATGAGACGTTTTGAAATAATTTATCATTCGATTAATATAAAATATCAGAGTTTAACAAAGAGGTCCCACAAGTTTAAGTAATAAACATAAAAGTTTAAAAGTTTTATCGAATGATAATGATGCATTGTCTTCAAAAAAATATCCGTGCGCCGTCACTTGTCAGCTAATAGAGACCTGAGATAAAACATGCTAAAAAGTCAACACAAAGGTTGAGTGAATCCATAGAGTTTATATAATAAGAAGTTGATCACAATATAATTCATTTTAAGAAAACGATGGGCTACGTTGTTATACGCCCATAAAACGTATTATTACACTAAGCTCATGACATCGACGCCTTAAGAAATATGTATGTAAATTTGCCCCGGTAGGTGCCTTGCCAAGCACCTAGAGACCTCAAATATAGTGCGTCCTACCCGGACGGGGGAGTTCAATCCCAATAGATCTATTCACAATATTCGCGCTCACTCGCAAGTGATTAACGATTCATGATGTGGGGACTTCATGGCAATAGTAATACTTAGTGTCAATAATACATTCAGTTTAGAATACAGTTTTCAAGCAATTGTGATCATAGTAAAAGTAAGTAGCATGTATCTCCCCCATGGAGTTTGTAAACAGTTAAACGAGTAAAAGGTGGGGCTATGAACTCACCTCGAAGTGAATGAGCAAACAACATGAGCAGATAATCAGAAGCACAACACGGCGGTAATCTGACGGCTCAACCTATGAGATAAGGTTGATCATAACGGTTATGACACGCTAAGAATGGAACAATGAAATTGAGTTTCCGAAGGATGGTTACATCAACGCGATAAGTTAATAAAAGATTTAGTTTTTAATTTGTAATAGTTTGGTGGTTGGTTAAATAAATCAAGAGAAAATAGCAAGGTATGTAATATATATCCGTATATATATTACATATAGAAAAATAAGTTTATATATATAATACATGGTGGGTATTATATATATAAGAAAAATGAGAAAAGAAAGTAAGATCGTTCAAAGTATATAATACGTCGTATGTATTATATAAGAAAATAGAAAAATACATAAAACTATATAATTCGACACGTTACCGGAAATTCCAAAGTGATGAAATAAAGAGTTCACGTTCAAAAAAAACATACGATATAATGTTACGAATTAAATGGAAGTAGTTTTAAAGTTTATACAAAAGTTACTATTTATAGACTTTCCATTTTTAGACTCGACTCATGTTCGTAAATATTTGTTATTCACAAAATAACTAATCATTAAGTTTTATCTTTACAACATTTAGACACTAAACCAAACTTATGTTTGACTTTTACGTTGACTTTCATATTGCTAGTTATAAGTATGTCTTTTAGTCTAATCCCGACAAGAAACGACCCACTAGATCATATTTTCACGTCTTAGATATAAAAGAGATCTTATGGAAAACAACATTTCGGACAACTTTTTAGTTATGGCCGAGACCTGAAACTCAACAGAAAATGACCAAATTGTCCTTACCAGATTCAGCTAACAGTTGACTTTTTATTAAAATGACAGCAGTTTGACTCAGTTTTGACCCGTTATAACCCATTTTCGCAGTTTCGACTCTAAAGAGATTTTATGTAAAACGTCGATCCGAACAACTTTCATGTTTCGCCGGAAGGCTGAAACAGTGTCTAAAGTACTCAAAATTGCCGTTTTCAAATCTGTCATAACCAAATTTTTACCAAGTGCTGTTTGGATTTTATAAAACTTTCAAATCTTGTTTTAGCCATAACTTCTTCGTTATGTATCCGTTTTCGACGTTCTTTATATGAAAATTTATCTATACGAAATAAGCTATCCGAAAATCAATCATTTAGCTTGTAAAAAACATTTTTACGTCACCCAAATCCTATAATTTAAATTCTGACAGCAATTCAAATAAAAATCTTATGGCTAAAATAATAGCCGGACCAAACTACCCTTTCGGGTTTCTTTTGTTGGGCTACGGGTCAAAAATAAACCAAGACCAACACCACTTTCAGGTGGCTGTTGGTGCGGGACACAAAAGCAACACCAAACGCCCCTGTTGGGCTGAAAATAAGCCGAACCAAACACCCCCTGATTAAGTAGAAAATAAGCAATCCAAATAGCCTTTGAGGGCTGTGATACGCAGAACCAAACGCACCCTACGTGGGGCTGAAATAAGCAGAAGCAAGAGCACCCTTGTGCAGCAAATAAGCATAACCAACCACACCCTGCTGGTGTGTTTTCAGTCGAGTAGGACCAATGAAACCAAACAAGCCGAAACCAAAAATAAGCTTAAACAACAACAATAGAATAAGTTAAAAGCCGAAATAAGCATTTTAGTAAAATCATTTTAGAAACCAAATTAACCACCATTAATTAGTTATTAATTTTCACAAAAGAAACCATATGTCAATTCGAACTAACTGAAAATTTAGAAGCCTTTGATTTGTTTCCAAAACTTCAAAAATTCATAACTTGCGAATTAACCATCCAAATTGAAAACCAAGAAGATAGAAATGGAAGTTAGTCAAAAACATAC
>LBNU01035262.1:78996-99492 GCA_014162995.1 Artemisia annua
TCTTCCCTTGCAAAGAAGATGTGTTCTTTCAAAGATGTTATATGAAAATCAAGAACACAAGATTAGAGATAGAGAGATTTGAGAGAGATTAGAAAGTGTTTGAGCGAAAGAATCTAGAGAGAAAGAAGAATGGCAAGGGGTGAGGAATACAAGAGGCAAGGCATGGTATTTATAGGCAAAACCCAAAAATTGGGAAAATTAAAACCGAGGCCGGCGCGTCACCAGCGCGTCAACGCGCAGGTAGCGCGCCAAGCTTCTGTAACATTTTCCCAAAATCTTGGGTTTTGATCTTATAAATACCTTACATTGCTAAACCCCCAATTGTACTTCACACTAAACCTTAACATTAATCAATCTAAGGTTTACCAACTCAAATAGCCAATTTGAAAAATATTTTGTGAAGTAGATAAAGAGAAAAACAAATTACCAATGGTGAGAAGTGTAGATAGGGTAATTTGGAAGGGGTGTAAATGTAATACCTCACATGGCATAAGTGAGAAGAGAATATGCCATAGAATATTCCACAAGGGAAGGGTTAAGGTGTAACTATGGTTAGGTTTAAAGGTTTAGAAGGTTAACCATGGTTAAGTGTGAAATGGGTTAAGTGTAGAGAGTTAACCATGGTTGGGTGTGTATGTGGTTTGAGTTAACCAAGGTTGGGTTAGGGTTAAGTGATGGGAACTAACCATGGTTGGATGAGGTGAATCATGGTTGGGTTAGGGTAAGGATATTCCAAAGGTATATTCCTTTGCTTGGGGGGAAAGTGTGGTTGGATGGTTGAGATTGATTTGGTTTGAAATGGATGGTGTGAGATTAAAAACATGTGTTTAAAAGAATGGAGGGTTGAGATGTGTTGTAAGAGAATAGATGGTTGAGATGGAGTGTGTAAGAGTGTGTAAGTTAGTATGTGTATGGATTGTGAGTAGTGTGTGTATTTTGAATGTGTATGTGTGTGTATTGGAAAGTGTATAAGTGTGTGTATGGGAAGTTGGTAAAGTGAAAGGAATAATGTGTGGGAGTTTGTGTGAGGGGGACAAAAGGTGATATGTGTAAGGGAATATGTAAGAGTGTATGGGAAAGGGATATAGTGGTTTAGGGTTTGATGTAAGTGGTTTTGAAGTAGATGGTTTTGGGCTGAGTGGTTTTGGTTGAAAGTGGTTTTGATGGAAAAGTGGTAATTTGTTGAATAAGAAGATTAAGAATGTAAATTAAGAAAAGATTAGTAAATAATCTAATTGTCATTAAGAAGAAATATGTTTTGACAATTAAGATTATAGTTTGAGAAAATTATAAGTTACTTATATATATCTAAGTAACAATACGTCGAGAATCCATAATTTCATATCTCGTGACTTTCCATGACTCGACGTTCTCAACTAACGCCTTGGTACAAACGAGTCAAGTGCTTTGAATTGATGTAAAGCATATCCCAAGTGGGAAAAAAAGCGTTTACGCAAAGTGACCTTTGACTTAGTTTGACCAATAAGGGAGTAAACCCGTTACGTGATTAGAGAAGACGTAAGTACGGGATATGAGCATATGAATGCTTTCACATGTTGTTACGTGAAATATATAAGCTCCCTAAGTTTAGAAAAACCTTGGCTAGAGGCAAGTGTTTAGAAAACTTGAGTTGGCGTTTTCCCGTAAGTGGGTGTTGTAAAAGTATGATCTCTCAAATCTCAAAACTTGTTTCGAGTGTTCTCAATTAAGCACATAACATATACATACCTGAATTGAAAAATCCACATTTGTCGGGTAAGGGGAAAGCCGACTTTGAAAATTCGCCCGAAATCTCACAGACGCCTGGTGCGTCACCCGCGCGTCAGCGCGCGGGCAGCGCGCCAGCAGCAGACATGAGATTCGGGGAATTAGGCTACCATTTGACGTTTTATGTGTTTCGAAGGTTTATTTGTCATTATCAAAACATTAGGAAATCTTGATCATGTTGCCTCAACAAAGAAGATGAGTATCAAGCTGAACAACAACTTCTAGAAAAGGAAAGACTTCAGGCTGAGAAAGAAGAAATGGATAGGAGAGAGTATGAGGAATGGGAAGAAAAGAAGATTTGGATGAATGCAGAGGTTGAGCTCTCAAAACTAGTCAAAATTGAGGAGCAAGAGGTACTTGCATTTGATGTGAAATCTTGATTGAAAGAGTTCAATGCCAAGAAACAAAAGTAAGCTGTGCTGCAAGGAAGAAAAGAAAGATTCTCAGGGGCCCAACACCTCTTCAACAAAGAAAAGAGTATGAGCAATACTTGAGACATGTAAAGGGATGGAGACTTTTTCAACTCAAAGGATTCTCTGATTCTGATATCTTCAAGATGTATCAACAAGCTAAGACAGAAACTGATAGATTCATTGCTATTGGATCAAAAGAAGATGAAGAACAAATTGCAGAGATGAATAAGAAAAGGAGGGGTCCTGAGAAGGTGAAAGAGACTGAGAAAGTTGAAGTGCCTAAAGTTGTAGAGCAGGTGGATGAAAGTATAGCAGAGACTAAGCCTATTCCTAGCCATGGTAGTAAGAAAAGAGGAATTAGAAGAAGACTTTTGCTAGGAAGAAGAGAAAGGTTTTTACTCTAAACACTCCAGAAGGATCAGAGGACAAGAATGAAGAAGAAGCTGAAGAGGAGATAACACAAGCTGAGCAAGATAGGTTGATGGCTCTCACCATGTTGTCTACACATAAAGAACCACCAATCACAAATGCAGTTCCTCTAGCAGCTAAGCATCCAATCATCTCATACACATTCAGAGTCAGAGATGGAAGTGAAGGATATTGGGAGTTTAAGAGAACTAATGGGATGTATTATGGGTTTGTTAGTTTCTCTCAGATGATGTTCTTCATGGATAGAGATGATGTGGTTGATGTTTGGAAGCAGTACAAAAAGTTTGGAGCTAAACCACCAGAAAATGATTATGAAAAGATAATTTATCATAATTTGAGAATCATGTTTGAATCTCAACCTACTGATAGATAATGGGTGGAAATGAGAAACACCAAGGTAAACAGATGGTATTTATATCAATCTTGTGGTGTTCATGAGTTATCAGCTAGAGGTGTTACCGTATTCTTGTTGGTTGAGAAGGATTACCCTCATTTGAATGATAATAGGGAAATATTTACTCAAATGGTGCATAACAACACTTTAAGGTTGCAGAAACCCTTTATATCTGATCATCAAGCTTACAAACTGCTGAGAAAGTATGAAAAGATCCTTGATCCAAGTTTAAGAAAGCAGAAGTAGAGTGTTTGGAAGCATCCTCCTAGTGATTATTTGTGCTTAAGAGAAACTTGATGATTTGGGAGGCAAATATCAAGTTTAGGGGAGGATTGTTGGGTTTTGAGATTCAGCTGCTTAAGAATTTGTCTAAGTGTCAATCTACTACTGATAGTGGACTCTGCTGCTAGTGTAAACATTCTGCTGCTAGCTGATTCTGCTGCTGAAGAAATAGAAGATTCTGCTGCTTAAAAGATAATATTGTATACGCGTTTTGTAATTATAGAAATGATATTATCTTGTGTAGAAAGACATTGTAAATCTTCTAAGGTTCCTTAGTCTATAAAAGGAGATCCTTAGGGTTAGAATTATGAACGTATTGTGTTAGAGTCAAATTCACTTCAAGGTTGTAAAACCCTAGCATTGTTTAGAAAGCTCGTATTAATATATTGAAGTGTTTAGCGTGAAAATTATTGTCAGTGTTCTTCTTAAGTTAAAAATTATTTTCCGCATCTTGTTTAATTCGTTATTTGCATAGGTCAGCTTCTATAAGATCTGTGCTCAACTGGGATTAACATCTATTGTGGTGAAAGGCACACAAACCATATTGTAGCTGAAAAGTATTAAAATATTAGAAAACACCTAGGTGATAATATGTATAAAAATATACAAAGCAATGAAATATCACATATGATATTAAAGGTTAAAAAGCATACTTGCTTGTATCTAAAATATCACAAGTGATATTAGACGTTAACTATGTTTATAAAATATCACAAGTGATATTAGACGATATCACAAGTGACGTAGATGTACAGATATAGTACATTGATTATAATATCATCAACTTCAAATATCACTGTTGATACTACACATATGATTATAATAGCAATCAGACATAAAAACAACATTCCAATGCAGTTAAAAACAAAAAAATTAACTAACAACTTAATTAATAAGCAAAATTACACGAGCAATTAACAAGATTATCAAACATTTTTCACTCACACATTTCATCAAACACTTAGTGTGCAACTTAATAAGAAGAAATGTTAACAACTTGATCCACATCATTATCAACCGATTCAACAACAAAAAATCAACAATTAACAGATTTAAATTCATTTCATATCACATGAACCATTTTACTGATTCGAAAATAACAAATTAGTTGATTTAATGAAAGCCACATAAAAAATATAAAAATTACTACTCACTTAGGTGAGGAAGAGCCAATGGCAGAAGCCATCATGGTGTCTTTAACATTATTATTACTACGAGATCTCAGTAGATTCTTCAATGACAGAAACTAATATGTTAATTTCGATTGGAAGTATGTAACTGGACTCGTCGTCATCCTTATCGCCATGAATGATTTAGATGGTTGATGATGATTCAATCTGTTTTTGTTGTGGACCTGAAATTAAAAAATTTAGGGAAGGGAGGAAAGAGAGTCAGAGGAAAACAAACACATTAAATTGTGTAAGAAAATAAAAAGGAAAAAAAAAAAAAAAAAAAAAAAAAAAAAAAAAAAACTAAACTTTATAAAGTTGGGAAAAATAGGTTTAGGACATTAATCTTAGATTAATTCCCACCATCAGATAAAACAAAATGGATGGTGTAAATTTGTCTCTCACTAAGCACCAACATAAGAGTAAGCAGATGAATTTTTCTATACATATTACAATTAAGTCCACATCGTTAAAGAAAATACGATAATCTCAATTCACTTTATGAATTATTAGATGATTACTTAGTGGTGATGATATATAATGCTTGACAAAATTTATTGTGTTGATTTGGTGTGATTTGTGTGTTTCTTTTTTATCTTTTATTTGTGTAGTGCTGAAAAATTTTAGTTGCAAACTTGCGACTCAATTTTTTATATTTACGAAATGCCACCAAGCAATTTTATATTCTTACACTTTTATCCTAGAACATTTTTCACTATAACAAAACTCATGTCACTATATTATTTAGAAAATACTATGTAAGTTTAATTCAATGATTAGAAAAAATAAAATGACATTTAAACAGTTGAAGAATATAATGAGGGCATGCTTAGTTCAAATTAGGGGGGAATGGAAACAGAATGTAAAGGGAATGCAAAGCAATGTAATGAGCAATCCCCTCAATTTATTGGATAACGATGAGGGTAATGGGTCATTACATTATAGCATACCAAGTACTATGATTTATATCCTTTGTCATTGATTAGGCATATAACCTTCCACCAAGCACCCCCTGAGTTACATATAATTGGGTCGTGCAGAATTAATACTACCAATTACGTAGTAATAAATATGTCATTGTATGAATGGATCAATTAGAAATACTAAGGGCCCGCTTGGTTCAAAGAGCGGAAAGAGAAAAGCAATAGTAAAAGGAATACAATGTAATATAATGAGCATTCCCCTCAACTTGTTGAGGGATGGGGTATTACCCAATACTAGGTAATGGGGCATTANGAGTTACATATAATTGGGTCGTGCAGAATTAATACTACCAATTACGTAGTAATAAATATGTCATTGTATGAATGGATCAATTAGAAATACTAAGGGCCCGCTTGGTTCAAAGAGCGGAAAGAGAAAAGCAATAGTAAAAGGAATACAATGTAATATAATGAGCATTCCCCTCAACTTGTTGAGGGATGGGGTATTACCCAATACTAGGTAATGGGGCATTATATTCCCTTTAACCAAGCTTCATCAATCATTATTTTACCCATTCCTTACCCCTTATAACCCTTAACCAAGCGGGCAAATTTTTTCGATAAATCATGTATTTTAGTTTATTATGTTCTTTTTGACAATAAATTTACGGATATCAAGAATTTCGTTTAGCCCATGCACGTTCGGGCTCAAGCCCGTTGGCTCGTGCCCGTTCGGGCTCGAGCCCTATTTGGCCCGCGCTAATGCAGGAATTGTGTTTAATTTGGTTGTACAATATGATTGATAATTTGTATTTCTCATGTAAAGGGTGTTTTAATAACTAATAATTGTATTTATTTACCAGTTAATTAATTGACTACATTAAATAACATTAAAGTAGGTTTATTTATTTATTATTATTTTTTTTATAATATGTGCATTAAAGTGTTGTACACTATGCTTATTTTATTGTAACCTTGAAAATTATGTGCACTAAAGTAGTATACATTATGCTATTTTCTTGTAAGTTTTAAAATTTGGAGAGAGAGTAATCTCTCTATTATATATAATATAGATAAAAATTTAATTAAATAAGTATATTAGGTATTACTAGTAATTTGAAAGTAGTTTGGAAATAAATGTGGAAGACATTACAATAGTTAAAGTAATTAGTCAAAATAATTGATGAAGTGTGGATTAGTGAATATACATTTTTTATTTTTAAAGTTTTTAAGCAACAACATGTTCCTTTTATATGTAATATAGAAGTGTAAAATTATCAGTTTTTATAGGTTATATATTTAGCAGATTCCGTTGGACTTTAAAAGCTTTTTAGAACACAACATTTAAAAATATTATTAAATTAAATTAATCATAATATCATATAGAAAACATTGTTTGCGTAATAGATTATATATATCAAAATAGAAACATGAGTATTAAGTTGATTATATTGATTTTAATACCACATGATTTTTATATTTCTCTAAAAAGCCTCTTTTACTTTTGTAGAAACGAAAAGCTTTCACAACAGCAATGAAAAGCTTTCACAACAGCAATGTATATTGGTGATTTTAGTGTCATCGACGGTCATTTAGGTAATGACGATTTACTAGAGGCTAATAAGATTTTATATTCGGTTTGGATACGAGTTAGGGAAGTGTGGAGTGCACACTCGTTAAGCTAATATGTTTTCGACCATGACAAAAATGCAAGGGTCAAGGAGCAGAGCCCCTTGTTGGGGTCCCGCTGTCAGGTCAGCGGGCGGGGGTTGAGGGGGGACGCCCCTCGTTGTGGTCTGGGGGCAACAACCCTAGCGGGGTTCGGGGCAGCGCTCCGACCCAAACGGTATATTTGGTAAAACAGTTATGAAAGTTGGTTTCAATCAACCTCAATTGCATAACCGTCATCTAGAAACTGTTATGATAAACAGATTAATTAGCCTCATTTAAGACATACGAAAAACTTACTTACAATTCCTCTCTTGTTCTTGCTTTGTGATCTGGTGCCTTTCTCTTCTAGAATTATGTCGATAGAGATTTCGTGCAACTCAGACATATATAGGTCGAAATACTTTATACGGAAAGTGAACTCAACATGATTCTAGTAAGATATCCAGGATCATCACATACCCTACACTATTTTCTAACAAAGTATTGAATCTTACATGAGATAATTTCAGATATTTTTGTGATACAAAAGCGTAACAAATAAAATAATACTAAAGTAAGACTATTTAAGTAAATGTTAATATCCGTTAAAAGCTTTTCACACAACCTGTGTTATTATTAAAACACAAACCATCTGATAGAGATCATCTAATTACCTTACTTAGCTTAAGGTTATGCTCATTGTTGGAATGACTTCGTTCCGAAGTAGATAAACATATGTGTGTTGCGTTTATTTGTCAACCGTCGTCCATAATTGTTGCATTTTGTCCTCTTGAGGTGTTCTAATTAATCGTATTCACGTCTAATATAAAGTGTGGGGCCAAAAGTGAAGGTGGGGATGGAAGCTCAAAAAATGCTTGGGGACACGCCTTTCCGAACGAAAACAAAAAATTGAATATATGCCCACTAAACTTTCCTAGTTCACGGTCACCACCATCACCACTAGTCCACCCTTAATAAAAAGTTATTTTCCAACCACCTTCTCCTTTATACCATACTTTTTGTCTTAATCATAAATACATATTTAATCTGTTGTATTTATTAATACTAGCAGGGTACCCGCGCGTTGCGGCGGCGGGTACCCTGTAATTGATTTTGTCGGCGAATAATTGTTTTTTCATTTTTTATTTACGGTGACAATATGTTTAAAGTTGGCGAAAATCTTTTTGTAGTAATAATAAACTATTGAAATTCTGAGACCGTTGATAATATCTTATCTAAGGGCACTTTCAACTTTTTTTTCCCCTTAATTTTGAAAGTTCGGACATAAATATTGTTAACTTTTTTAAGTGCTTGGGTTTAGATTATATTATGTGGTACAATGGTCGTATTTTTTAGTGATAATATGATTTAAGAAGAATATTAATTGTATATGTTTCATTGATGTGTTTGTGCTTTAAATAATTGTAAATATTGTTTTTGAACCATGAAAAGTTTTATAATTCACAACTGTAAAGATTTGCCAACACTAAATAACGTTTAGTAAAAGCAAAATAACAGTGATTAATAAGTCTATTAATGAGATGGAATGGTTGTCAAAATTTCACGTAATTTGCGGTGAAATTGGTAACAAACTTTTATCAAGCTTATCTATTAAATGGAAACTTTTAATGACTTTATTTGTGAGCTGTAATAAATAATAATTAATAGATTTACAAATGAGTCAAACATCTTCCTAAAGTCGCTATGAAAATATAAAAGCATGACTACTTTTAAAGTCACATAGGCCATTTAACTTTGGTACACAAATTATTTGGGCCTGGTTTGTTAACTTCTAGTAGGCCTACCATATATGTCTTGTTGATGATGCCTCATGGAACGCGTTTGTCTTCAAATATCATATGACCTAACCCTTACCCTACACCCTTTTACTCTCAAACAATCAGCCGCCCACTTCTTGATTCCTATCACACAACGAATACCCAAATCCACCCGTTGGCATTTATCAAACGAAATAACAAATGCTTCAAGATCTTATAAGGTCTCTGGTAGGTTTATATTTTTGTTGATCGAAAGAAAGAAAGGATATTAATAGCCATGTTGTTGTTCTTTCTTTTATCACTTTCGGAAAAAAAAAACAGTAGCTAAGCTTCTAATAGATCAATGATGGGTTTTGTTTTAACTCGTTAGATCTCAACTAACTAATACCGGCGTTGAACAAAACCTGAGATCTGTCTTTGTATTTCGAGTCGTTGTTGTTGTTTTAAGAGTGATGGTTGATAGTGTATGGAGATAGATTAGGACAGTAGGGTTGTGGTTGCAGCTATTGTACATTATACATTGTGCTTTAAATGGTTGTAATTTTTGGTGAAGGGGTGTTTTTAATAGCATTAATTTTATGATTATGGAATTTTGGTCTGAAAATGATATTATGCTTATTTTTGTTGTACAATATGCTTAATTGGTTGTAATTATGAAAATTAGGTGCATTAAAGTGTTGTAAACCATGCATTATTTCTTGTAAATCTAAATTTTTTGGAGAGAGAGTGCTTTGTGTATTATATGTAGTATAGATATAGATATAGATTGTTAACGTTGTTTCATTTTATGTCATATATATTTGTTAAAATTTAAGATATATCATCAAAATACTATGTTTTTTGTTTCAATAGTTGGTATAATATATTTTTTGACCATCGTATATAGATATCATATAAACTTTCGCACAGAGCCTTCATTCGCTTAGCTACGCCATTGTGGCATTTGCATATATATCCCTCCAAAGATGCAAAATTATACGACATCATTTTTTTTCCTTTTTTTATTTTATTTTTATTTTTTATTTTTTAAAAAGTTTGGAACGACAACTAACTACAATATATATACAACAATTTAATTTCATCTAGTTGGAGAGATTTCTTACACGTGTGATATGCTTGAGACACAAATCACTTGATATTATATGATGTAAACTAATGTGTTATCCTCTTTTGTCATTTTACTATTATAAACTTTAGCTTCAACAATTTTGCCAAACATATCTTTAAGTTAAAGCTTCAGCTCTAGCTCTAATAAGATATAACTTCAGCTACAAGCACCAACTACATCTAATTTCATACATACCCTATGACTCATCGAATGTGTATTGAGTTATTTATTTTATTTTATTTTTTTCGCTCGTAGGTACTTTCATTATTTAAACGATATTCATTTTGCTATCATAGTTTACTAGTTATACGTCATATGCACGTACGGTGTTTACACATGAATCAAATTTATTTTAATTTTTTTTCAATACGGGCATATAACAATTTAGCAGTATTCAATAATTTGTAACTGTGATATTACACTTACAGAGTTCAGACCACAAGTACAACTAATAAGTATATTTTTAACTAAATTTGTTTGGTGTGTACATATAAATCGTGTTCTCGTTTTAATATTTATAACCTTGTGCATCTACAAATTTTTAGTATTACAATTAAATTATTTATCGTTATCCGTATTCTAGTTTTTAACTCGTGTACGCACGGGTTATTAAACGTGGGTTAGGTTTGAACAAGAATATAACTAATAATCTTTTTGATTGAGTAGTTTAATTTGATTAACATTATACAAATTTATTAGATATAAATGTCCATATATGTTATATTTAATTCGTGCAAATGCTCAGTAGGTGTACATTGTGGGTGTTTTAAGTAATACGCTCAAATTAATAAAAATACCAATAATAGTATTTATAATAATAATAGTAATAATAATCGTATTAGTAGTTGTTTATAACAAAAAAAGTTTAAAGTATATAGTGTTTTTGTTAAATATATAAATATCTTTTGAAATTATAGATTTTGAAGATTTTACACTCATGTCAATAAAATTAGATTTAAGATTTGTCTCTATTAAAAAGTTTAAAGTTTGATTGTAAAGTCTATTAAATAATCAATATAGAGTTGTGGAGTGATCGATCAACAAATAGGTTGTGAGTTAAACTAAACTCTCGGTCGAGACATTTGTAAGTTGGTGTGAGGTATGCGGTACAATTGTGTAAAAAATTTGAAGTTTAAAAAATATATATATAAAAATGTAATAGTTGTGCATCGGTTAACATTCTTCTTGACGTGTTATACTCTCGTGAGTATAGGCGCGCTCGTTTATTAATTGTATCCCTTTAAGTATGTAATTTATATAGAAAAATTGTATGTTATCTCACTTTTACAACAAAAGGTACCAATTGGCGAAGTTTTATAGCAATGAGATTCTTTTGGTTACAAGTAAAGTTTTGTTTTTTATACGTTCCCGCGATAGCAGCTAGGCAATCGGGGATATGCATCTATAATGCATACTTACCGGGTCTAAGTCCCGTCCTGGGTCTCTTATGTGTGGCTAGCATGATTTACCTCAACCATGTCGGTTATGACTTATGAGTGCGAGTTAATTACCTTTTTCATAGATTACAAAGATAGTAAAAGGGTCAAGAAACTTTTACTACGTATCTAACATGAGATTCAATCAAGCATATATGGTCGGCAAAGACAAAAGGTCTCTTTTAGAAAGCCGGTCACAACAGAGGGACACAAAGGGGAAGTGATATATTGGGTTGTTAGGGGTGCAGTTGGGCCCACAATTAGATTTTCTTAGTCCAAATCCTACGTCTCCAACTCCAACACATTCATGTTATGTTCAAAAAAAAACACCTTCATGTTTCATTGTCTTTCAATTATATTTCACGCCCAAAAATATATTGTTATTCTCCACGATAGTAGTTCGATTATATGGGAGATGGTTTACTTGGTTTACTTTTACTATCGATGGATATACATCTTGAACGAAGGCCATAGTTCAAATCAAATCCCCAATTCAAACTGATTACGTCCTCATGCTTACCACATCACGGTCGGTAAAAGTCACTAAAAAGTTGGGTCAGGTCGGGTTTGATTCTATACAAAAACCATAATTTTAAGCCAATTTCAAAGTAAACATTTTAGCTGTTAGTTTTACCCATAGATCAAATACATAAACTATAAATTGTAAAAGTGTATCAAAACTGTAAAATGTGAAACAATATTTAGCTAAAAACAATTAAGCGCCGTGATTATTGTATCAAAACTATAAATTGTAAGTGGAAAAAATAAATTAAAAAAAAAAAAGACAAAAATACACCGTTTGTCCCTAAACTTTCCACAAAACATCGCCATGCACCCTAAGTTTCTAAAAATGTCGTGGTGCATCCAAAACTTGCGAAATTTAGGCCGAATGCGTCCCTTGACCAGTTTTGTCTCGGTCAACACTCATATTTTAGTATATTCCCAAGGGTATAATTGGCAAATCACATTTTTCACCACACTATGGTTAAATCAACCAAGAGTGATAGTTTAGGGACCAACTAAGAACTTTGCTTCGCAACTTGAGCCAATCTCTTAGATACGCTAGTTATTATTCGCGCGATAACCAATTAACCCGCTAACCAAACACATTACACATCATAATTACACAAACCCTTATCCGGACCATCACCGGTTAATCAAAAACCAAAACTACACACTCATTTCCAGAAGTCAAAGACCCAACTAAAATTCCAACATTACAATGTCTTTGGGAGACAATGTGATCATTGATATGGCAGATTATATCAGCAACATGCCAGATAATGTGACCACTAATATTATGAACCGATTGCCAAAAAAAGATGCGGTGAGGACCGGTAGTTTAGCCAGAAGCTGGAGGTTTAAGTGGACTTTGTTGACCGATGTCATAGTTGATGATGATTTGTTTTACTATTTAACAAATACCTTTGATGGGAGGCATATTACTAGCCTTTTACTTCAGCTTAATGGGCCAGTAATAAGGTTTGTGTTCTCCGTAGAGCCCAAAACGCTATTTGGACAAGACGACTTGAATTATGAAGACATTCATGAGTGGCTTTTGTTTTTGGCTCGGGTCGGAGTTGAGGAGGTCACAATTCGAAACTAGTATGGTGATCCAATTACTTTGCCAACCCAACTTTACTATCGTCAGGAGTTGAAATTTCTCGAACTTCATTGTTGCACTTTTCCCACTATGACAAGTTTTAGGGGTTTTCCAAAGCTACTCAGCTTAGAATTGTGTAATGTCAATTTTCATAGTGGTACAGTTTGGGACTTAGTTGCTAGTTGTCCCTTGCTTGAGTCTCTAAAAATGGATCGTTGTAGTACAAACGAAATGAGACTATGGGATATTGCAATTCTTAGGAATTTGAATAAGTTAAATTTGTCATTTGTTATTGGAACCATCCTATGACAATAACAACTTCCAATATCTTTCAGTTGTCAACTGTTCCTAAACTTGAGACACTTACCATTGATTTTCAAGACTGCAATGTAAGACCTATTTCATTTTTTCACTTCAACTTACAGAATGTTAAAGTAATTTGTAACATTGACGCAGTGTTAGCTTTGAAACTAAAAGAAAATTCGACCTTTTGTAGTTGTTGGAAGAAGGTACCTCCTGGATGAATGTCCGTGTGGCCTTTCTATCCATCAAGTCTCTTGAGCTATATGGGGTCAATTTCGGGAATAATGCAATGGTTTCATTGATCGTTCAAATGATTCATAGGTCTCCAAATATGCAAAGGCAAGAAACCAGGGTAAGTGGAATGCGTATGTATGAAAGACATCATATTAAATTCCAATGGTTGTGCATATGAATAGTCTCTCATGCAGGCCTTATACACGCTTACTGCTGTTCCTTTGGAGATTGATGCATTTGATGTAACCATCAATGCAACGACCACGCGGGGCAGCTTCAAAGTGTGGTGTTTCGTTCTTTCTCTAAAACAGAGAATGAAATTGCCATAATAAGGTTCATACTTGCATGTTCCCTCTTACTGAAGAAAAATTATATCCATGACTGCAATTTGAGTCCTGATGAGAATGAAAACATCAAGTTGAACTGGGACTTGGCAAAGAGGCTGTTGAAACTCCATCGAGCTTTCCCCACAGCCGGGGTAGAATTCTTTTACTGTTTGTAGAATTATGTATGGGTTGAATACCCTAAGATAACTATTTTCGTATAACTATGTTGCTATTAACTAGTTGGTTGTGAATATGCGTGTGATTCGGACGTTGACTTTATATACTGCCTATGTTGCTCACCAAATGTAATGGCAAGTTTAACTTTAGGAAGTCAAACGTTCAAATGGTAAAGGTTAATTGGCATTTGCATTTTTACTAACTAAAGTCAAAATTTCCATTCCATTATTAAATCTAATTTAGAATATGTACTTTTAAATTTGTAATTGAAATCATTATGAAAACATTATTAAACAAGTCACATTTACCATTTTCAATTTTGACTTTAGAAAGTCTAACTAAAAATGGTTAGTGACCTTTACCCTTTCAAGTTTAACTTTCTAAAGATAAAATTGTGAACGCTACTTGTGAGTCAAAGGTTGAAAAAAATATTTTTACACAATACGCATGACTTGTGATTGGATATGAAAAGACACGTGTAGAAACGTAGAGGGGAGGGGTGAATACGTTTCCGTTTAAAACTTAAAATGTTTCGTATCAAATGTCCGATCAAGCGTGACTAAATATGAATAGTGGTTATGTCACTCATAACAAACATATATGCCACTTAATAAAAATATGCAAGCAATCACATAAACATAAACATAATGTGAGGTTTAAATGTTTTTAGCCAATTCTGATTGCACTGGGGACGGTCCCTCAAATGTATGGACGGTCCCTTAAATGTTGGGAACCATCCCTGTATAAGGGACCGCCGCCAGTGGCCAGTTAATTTCGCGTGATTAAGTTTTCTTGTGTTTTGCGTTTATGAGTTAACTAGTTAATATCACAAGCATACACACAACAAGCCACGCAAACCTAAATGTAACGCAAGCATAGAAAGGAAAGAGATGAGAAGAGAAAACGCAAACCGGACACGATGATTTATAGTGGTTCGGCACGAAGCACCTCTTCGTCCTACTCAACTCCCCGAGTACCACATTTGAGAGTTACTTCACTAATCAACACGCTCCATTATGGCGGAACAAACCGTACACAAGCTTACACCAAGTTTACCAACACTAAGCGGAATGTCGAGTTCTAATCGTAGCTAGAACCAATCTACTCCAAGGCCCACGTGGCCACACGAACAAGAACTCTTGTCCTACTTGGATCATCACCCAATCCAAGACTTCAGAAAAATGACACACTTGGATCTTCACCCAATCCAAACCTTCACACAAAGACACACTTGGATCTTCACCCAATCCAAGCCTTCACACAAAAACACACTTGGATCCTTTCCCAATCCAAGCCTACACACACAGTCTTCACTAAGTCCTAAATTACACACTAGGACACCACTCTCCTCACAACAAATACAAGACCTATTCTAGTTACAACACCTCTTGGATCTTCATCTTCGTCCAAGTCTAATCTAACAACTCCATCCTCGACTCACACACAAGTCGGAAATATTTACAATAAGAAAATAGAAGGAAGAATAGAATCATAACACTTGTTATGTTTGTGTGTGGACTCTTATAACATCTCGATTCTTCATCTACATCGAGAGTTCTTCTCTTACCCATGAGGTAGNAACACCTCTTGGATCTTCATCTTCGTCCAAGTCTAATCTAACAACTCCATCCTCGACTCACACACAAGTCGGAAATATTTACAATAAGAAAATAGAAGGAAGAATAGAATCATAACACTTGTTATGTTTGTGTGTGGACTCTTATAACATCTCGATTCTTCATCTACATCGAGAGTTCTTCTCTTACCCATGAGGTAGAGGAAAAAGAAAATCGTAACACTAGCTACGCTTGTGTGTGGACTCAATAACACTTCGATTCTTGATGACTTCGAGTGTTCTTCTCTTGCACATGATGTAGAGGATGACGGGATCACTTATAAACACATACCAAAGAGTTATAGTGATCAAAAAAGAAGGAAGAAAGAAACAGAAAGTTTTGTGCAAAGAGGATCAGTTTTTTTGATGAAAATGGGTCAGTATTTATGGCCTGCTCGAGGAGCGTGGGACGGTCCCTTAAACATTGGACGGTCCCTTATCAATAAGGGACCGCCACCTATTTAAGGGACCTTCTCGACAGTTTTTGTCCTTTTGTGGTTAAATTTTATCTGATTTGGGCAGGAAATGAGGCCGTTTGGATAGTTTGAAAATCAAATTTCAAATTTATTTTTCTTATTAAAGCATTTCTTTATAAATACAAAAATAATTAGTCTAGTTTATTTTTGTAAAAATGTTCTGTGACATTTGTAAAATGTAAGGATTAAGGACAAAAAGGATTTTCTTTGATCACTTAACAAAGTTGGTAAAGTGTTTGTTCATACCTGAAGTGATGTCGAGAGACGTTGATGTGTGAACGAGTAACTTGTGCACTTTACGTTATGTATTACAAGTTACATGTTTGTCATCATTAAAACATGGAGACATTGTATAGATTAAACGTCGTAACGTTTGCACTAAAAATCTCTCCCTTTTTGATGATGACAAATATGTAAACCGTAACTCATAGTAAAGTGTAGAGTTACCAGTTTACACTCCCTCTCTCCCCTTTTTGTCGAAGCAAAAAGGTGTCGCCAATGTAGAGGTAGAAAGAAGATCGGCATGAGCTTGAGAGGACAACTTGAGAAGATAACTTGAGACGGTATTATCTTTAGCGCGTAACCCAATAAAACCATCAACAAGCTTTTCGATCCTCACACATTTCCCAATGGAAGAAGATTTCCCAATGTTGAATGAACTCATGGAAGTGGCTGATTCACCACGATTACATGATCGTATAAGCCTCTGGTTTGGTCAAGAGGTTGTTGAATAGGGTTTTTTAAAAACCTTACTCGTGCCGCTATTGATCATCTCAAGAGGATGATACCAAAGCGTAGGGAGCTGATTCAGCAGAATGAAGCTTTGGGACCGCATGGTGTGACACTTGACTATTTGGAGGCATTAAGAAAAACCCAGGCCATTGAAATCGACCTACTTGCACGTTTGATCAAGATGGTGAAGCTGATGCTGGTATTCGCATGCAGGAAGGTTTTGTTAAGAAAATGGCTGAAAATAATTAGTGTAATGGGATCTTTAGGGTATTTATAGGGGTAGGTTAATGGGGTCTTTTGGGTTTTTTTTAGGATTTTAATGTTCTTGTAGGCTAATTGCCACTATGATGCATATATAAATCTATGTTTTAGCGTCTAATCTTCTTGTATTATCCTATTTTGTGTACTGTTCTTATGACAAAAAACAAACACCCCTTTATGTCAACATATCCGAAGACAGTGGTTTGGGGGCAAAATGCAAAGGCTTTTGATCATTAAATGTTATTGTATGGACAATGATGGATTTATTATCAAAAACTTTATGATGTTGTGGACAGTGGGAGGCAACAAGCGAATATAACAAACCAAACACCCCTTTTATGTACTATTTGTAACGGCAAAACCCAAATACCCCATCATATGATGAAAACCAAACACAGTGGATATAAATTTCGTAACAGCAAAATCAAACACACCCTTTATTGACAATATTTAGTTGTTTATGCCCCGTAATGACTTCCATGAGTCAAACCTATTTATCTAATGCCACAAATTGTAACCTCTATCGGTTTGACTTCCCTAAGTCAAACCTATTTATCTAATGCATAACCAAAGCAAATAACACAAAAGGGAAACGGGTTGCCAAGTAAAGTTCATAGTTGGTCACTAAAATATCACTCTTGGTTGATTAACTAGAGTGAAGTACACACTTGCTACCTAAAGTCAAATGTCATGTTAGATTTAACCATAGTGTGGTGAAAAATGTGATTTGCCTGTTGCACCCTTGGGAATATACTAAAATATGATCGTTGACCGAGACAAAACTAGTCAAAGGATGCATTCGGCCTAAATTTCCCAAGTTTTGGACGCACCACAACGTTTTTAGAAACTTAGAGTGCATGACGATGTTTTGTGGAAAGTTCAGGGACCAACGGTGTATTTTTGTCTAAAAAAAAGGGAAAAAAAAGAGTAGACATGTAGCACTAACTAACTATAATAAAGATGCCTATGTTTATTAACAAAACTGTATTACAAATTACAAATGTGTCATATTCTGACATGTTATACCAATTGTTTAAGTTATCATACCAATATGCATTTTAAACATATACATAATGAAATAAAAAAGATAAATATTAAATTAAGTAATATTAAAGTATTATACTACGTATCATACTAACCCACTAAGCACACTCTCCCACAATCTTACTTTCTCACATTCATCATCCTCTTAACTTTATTTCAGTCGAACAAAACTTGAAAACCACCACAAAAGCACTTTGTTTTTCTTTCTTTTTGGCATTATAGAACACTTGAATAGTTGGCAAACTTAAACGACGAGGGCACTTGGATTTTGTAGGTGAGGGCAATGACATTTTTTCATCAATTTTTCGCATTTTTCTCCATACAACTTAGGTGTTACCGCGAAACACTATTGGGGGCCTTTCCTCCCTCTCTTTTGGGAGTAGCTCCGCCCTTGGTTTTCTCATGCCCGTGTACTATGCCGTCTAAGAGATGTTACCAAGTCTAGCTCGACCTGGGTTTATGTGGCTCTTGTCATGAGTTGACTAGTGAACCTTGAGTAGATAGGCTTGATACGAACATAGAGTTAATGGGCTTAGGCCATTGATTTTGATACGCTAGCAATAAACTAAAATAAATTGTTATTCATTTCCATTGAAAATCCATTGCAAATATCTAGAAATCGCAACGGCTATTATAAATTAGCATATAAGAAATTATTATTTAAAAATTGCAACGGTTACTTAAAATAAAAAATCAGAAAGAAATGATTGATATTTTTCATAACCCGTTACGAATATTAAGAAAGTTTGCAACGAATTTGTGTTGTGACGGAAAATAAAAAATTATTATAAAATAAATTACTTTAATTCCATTGCAAATGCGGTGCTTAAATTTGTAAAGATGTAAAAATTTCATGTAGCACCCGTTTCCCGGGTACTTGGACCCCACCCTAGATGAAATGGACTAAGGGTCTTATGTGATTGGTTAGTCAACAAATATTGCATAATGGTCAAACCCGATAGTCAAAGTGACAGTCAATGAAGGTGTAATATAGTTTTGGAAGTTATGATGCATAACTTAATGGACCTAGGTTGCCAAGTGCTAATGTGTTATAAATTTATATGTGGCAAAAGTAGAAGGAAAGAGACTAGAAGGACCACTCTTTCCATAGGCCCAAACTTGTGTCTAACTAGTTATATCCAGGGAATTCTAGAGAATTCCATATTATTCATGGGTGTGTTTGAGGTCCGGTTTTTAGAGAGAAGAAAGAGAGGGAAATAGAGATTGTATGATGAAGATATTAAGGAGAAGAGTTCCTTGTTAATGGTTAAGTCCTAGCAAAGATAATCACAAGTAAGTAATCCCTCTAATCTTGTTGATTATGAGGTTTAGAGTTATGATTAGAAGTGGGAAATCATCATATGATCAAGATATGATCATATGATGATATAGAAAGGATGATGAGTAAGTTATGGTGGATTTTATATAAACCCTTATTGATAGTATTGAATTATATGTATTATTAGGTTTGTTGATGATGAAGGATGATGATGATGATGATGATGATGATGATATGTTGATGATGATGGTGTTATTGATTTGTAGCTTAGCTTGGATGATCAAGGTAAGTGATTGGCTCTGAACAGTCAACTAAAACTGACCAAGAATTTGGTCAACTAAAGTAAAACAATTGAGCCAATACTAAGCCAAGGGAGTATAGAATATTCCTGGGTCGTTTAATCCCAACGAGGTGTGCAATTGTACAAAAACGGATCTGTGATCGGGTGATTTTGACTGGGAATGGGATAATAGTGATTTAAAACTAAGGAAATGTAAAGAAAATGATTCAAATGATTAATATCAACAAACACGTAAAACCAAATATCCTAGAAACGTTTTAAGACCTAAAAACGTACGTTTACGTTTAAATAAACGTCCACGTACAAAAATAAAAGTGAAAGAAGAGCAGTATTAATCCCTAGGGTATGAAAATTATATTTTTACAGATCTAATGAGAAAAGAAAATTATTGAAAAAAGAAAATTAAATATTAGACTATTAAATTAATTATTATTAATTAAAAACTAATTTAAACTATTTAATAATTACCTAAAAATTAAGAGAATGTAAAATAAGCCTAGATAAATGAAATTAAAACTTAGAAAAGTTTAAAATATTATAAAACAAATTTTAAAACTGAAAATATATTTATTACACTATTTATGTATTTATTATTAATTAATTACTATTTAATAATTATTTAAAACTAATTTAAATTACTATAAATACTAAATGAATAGTAATAAATAAATTACTATAAATACTAAATGAGCAGTAATAAATCTAAAATTTTTTCGAGCCCTTGATTGTCTTTTTGCGCCAAATAAAAATGGGGCAAGTTTAGTGGAGCTGGTGAGTTCATTTAATGAGGAGGGGG
>LBNU01035262.1:108426-123008 GCA_014162995.1 Artemisia annua
ATGTCTTACGCGATAAACCTTAATGTTTACGTCGACTCGGAAAATTATTATTTTCAAAACCAAGTTTTCAAAAATAGAATTTCACACTCTTTATAAATATTACTCATAAAAATAACCTCCTTGTAAGTTTCTAATGCTCAAATACTTGAACGAAGACTTGTCACGCAAAACCACAAAACACCAAAACCACACAAGTCATTTCTACACCACAAAGGCGATCAAAATGAACTTATCCCAACACCAACATTACTCAACTCACAACAATAACACCACGCAAAGGGATTTAGTGCCAAGACACTAACATATCATACATATATCACTCATATATCTCACAAATATCACTTCAATCACTTAAACACATGCCAAACAAGCGTCAATCGAGTCAAGACTATCAGTTAAACGGACCTGCTAAAATCACGGTTGTTACATCATCCCTCACTTTGGGAAATCGCGTCCCGAGATTTTAACAACTCGAGTCACCATAAAAGCATAAATCACTAGTACTTCTTATGACTATGTGGAATTCTATCACGCCTTACAGTCACAGAGAAAGTACCACAAAATATGAACCAAACACTTGAATACCCACGATAGAAAACTTTACCGGCAAACCAACGGTACCCAGAAGTAAATACACTACCCCGATCTATTACACACATGATCCAAACGACTTCTCACAATTAGGAACAATACCCCAAAACCAAATGGAAAAACAAATGATCTGCTCACCAACCATATCAGCAAATGAATTTGGGTAGTTAGATCTCATCTGATCCTCGCGTTCCCAATTAAACTCAGAACCACGCTTCAAACCCCTACGTAATTTTTACTAACGCTGTCTTACCACACTTCCACTCTTAACATCTCGATCCATAATCTCAACAGGTTCCACAACAAAATGAAGAGTCCTATTGACCTTAATCTCATCTAATGGCACATGCAAACTAGCATCCACCAAACATTTCTTCAGATTAGATACGTGAAACGTATCATGCACACCACTTAACTCCTCAGGCAGTTTCAACCGATATGCCACAAGTCCAATCCTTTCCGTAATCTCAAACGGTCCTACATATCTCAGTGCTAACTTGTCTTTTTTACCGAAACGCACAACACCTTTCCAATGAGACACTTTCAACATCACAAAATCACCAACATTAAACCCCAAAGGCTTACGGTGATTATCCGCATAACTCTTTTGACGATCTCCCTCTGCCTTAAGTCTTTCTTTAATCTGCAAACCTTATCCGTAGTCTCTCATTCCAGTTCAAGACTAATTAGTTGGCTTGTTCCAACCTTTACCCACAGAACAAGTGATCTACACTTCCTTCCATACAACATTTCAAACGGCACATTCTTAGTATTAGAATGATAATTATTGTTATATGAGAACTCAGCTAAGGGTAAATGCATACCCCAATTTCCTCCAAAATCAAACACACCCATGCTTTCAGCATACTATCCAACGCCTGGTTGTACGCTCACTTAGTCCATTCATTTAAGAATGATAAGTCGTACTCATCTACGTATGCGTTCTCAAGGCTCTATAAAACATTTGCCACAATCGCGAAGTAAGTACTTCATCTTGATATAAGCTGATTGACCCGACACTCCACGTCTCTCTACCAACCCATCAATTGTAACGTCTTGCTACCTTTTCTACATCAAAATCCCCAAATATTTCTGGCTGTTGCATCATCCTAATAGTTGTTGATATCAACCTTCACCTTCAATCTTATCAAATACTTGCTAAGGTATTTGTATTCCTCTTCATACTTGCTCCTCAGTACATTTCCTGCTAAGGTAATAATACATCTTATCCATTCTAGGATGTATCAAATACCTTGCATGATTGATGTCCTTATGCTTCCTTCCAATGGAACCAATAACTGGTCCGCAAGGTACAATCTTCCATATTCATTCCTTTCCATTAGCTGGTCTAAACCATATAATCATTCTTCTTACATGTTCTACTAGTGGAACCCATATTCGATCTAGGTAATATAGTCCACCATCCTCCTTTCTCTCCATTTGTTGATCTAACCCACGCAACAACTCAGCCATAGCATTCTCATCCTTGAGAGCTTCCTCTTGCACTACCAATATCTTACTCTTAATTCCTGACTGCAACATCATGCTCATAGCTCGCACACATTTAGGCTTAATCCTTTCCTTCCTACTCAACGCATCAGCCACCACATTTGCTTTTCCAGGATGATAGCGAATTTCGCAATCATAATCACTAAACAATTCAATCCATCTTCTTTGGCGCATATTCAGCTCCTTCTGAGTAAAAATATGCTGAAGACTCTTATGATCAGTGTAAACAATATTCTTCGTGCCATACAAATAATGTCTCCAATTCTTGAGAGCGAATACAACCGCACCAAGCTCTAGATCATGAGTGGTATAATTTTTTCTCATGAATCTTGAGTTGTCGGGATGCATAGGCTATCACTTTCCCTCTTTGCATTAACACACACCCAAAACCTTGATTCGACACATCACAATACACCACGAAATCATCTAGTCCATCAGATAATGTCAGAACAGGCGCATTACATAAAATATCCTTTAATGACTAAAAAAGCCATCTCTTGCTCATCTCCCCAAACATACTTCTTATTCTTCTGAGTCAACGTAGTGAGGGGCTTGGCAATCTTCGAAAAGTTCGCTATAAATCTCCTGTAGTATCCTGCCAATCCTAAGAAAGAGCGTATCTCAACCACGCGGAGCGCCGTACGTCGTACCCATAACAGAGTTTATAAAATCAGACACCTAAAGCCTAAAGTTTTTCAAAACATGGACAAACCTGGTGATTGGATTTTTACACCTCTTTTTCCTCAAATGCTTGCCAAAATTTCACAAGAACAGGGTGATGATTCAATAAACCCAATTGAATCTGAAACCTCACCCATTCTTACTGTTCCAAATATTGAGTACACTCCACCAGTTTCTCAAACGTATGAGAGGAGGTCTAAACAGCCAACTCCTTTCATCTCAACACAGCATGTTCCTGATCCTTCTGGTGTTGGACCAAGCAGTGGTGGCTTTAGCCTTTTGCCTAGTCCAACTAGGGAAGAGACTGAACCAATGCTCCATGATTCACCTCTCCCAACAGGTTACACAGTTGGAAGTGATGAGGGCAGTGAGCAACAATTGGAATTGAAGGAACTTTGTACCAAATTGGCAACACAGGTTGGATCTCTTCAGCAAGAATTGGCAGATGTAAAGGAGCAGCATGCCAAAGATGTTACTACACTCAATCAGGAGATTCAAACCTTAAAGGATGCAATACAGGGGTTGCAGATGAATAAAAGAACTGCAAAGTTGGTGTTATCTTCTTCATCCTCACCCAGTGAAGTTTTCTTTGATGATTTGGGAAATTCTCACAAACAGGGGAGGAAAACAGATGCTAAAACTGAGGGGAGGAGAATTGATTTTGTTGAAGATGAATTTGAAGAAGATTTTGGAATTCAAGACTTGGCATATGAGCCAATGATTGATGATACAGAGCCAGAAGTTTCACAACAACAGCAGCTTAATACAGAAGAGCAAGAACAAGAGCAAGTTTTCTCCACTGCTGCAACAACAATTCCCACTGATGTGTGTATTTCCACTGCAGAGCAAACAGTTACCACTGACAGTCAAACTGTTTCCACTGCTGAGGTAGAAATTGAGAAGAAAAGAAAAGAAAAAGGGAAAGATGTAATGCAAAGTGAAGATTTACCAACTAAGAAGGTAAAGAGAAGTGTTCAAGCTCAAATTGATCATGATGCTGAGGTTGCAAGGAAACTTGTAGAAGATGAAGTTGCAAGAAAGAAGATGTTAGATGAGATAGAGATTGCTGACTTCATGATGGCTCAGAAGATGGACAAGATGGAAACAACTGCTCCATTGGATGTAAATCCACTTTCCACTGTTCCACCTAAAATTCTGAGAGAGAAAACTCCAGAATTTGCTTTTGTACCTACAGAAGAAGATATTGCTTTCCTAATTGCAAAAGATCCAGTAATCAAGCAGAAAGCAATTGACCTAATAGCTGATAGAACCTTAACTGAAGATCAAAGAGATGCTCAGTTGAAGGATTTTATCATGATGAAGAATAGACAAGCACTTCAATATGCAATTGATACAGTCAAGAAGGGGCAAAAGAAACCAAGACAGGCAACAAAAGTACAAATTCTATCTTTTATGAAATCTTATTGCTGTCATGTTGGTGGATGGAAGATGAGTCAGTTCAAAGGAATGACCCCTGAACAGATTGAAGGAGCTTACTACAGAGTTAAAAGGCAAGATCTTGATTTTGTTCCTATGGGTTCAGAAGCTGAAGAAAGAAAATTTTCAAAAAGGAAAATTAAGCAAAGTGAACCTGAAACAGTTAAGAAGACAAGAATTGCTAAAACTACAAAAGTTCAATCTGAAGAGTTCACAGAAGAACAGTTGACTGGTATGATATTGATTGAAGAAGAAGACTTCTATCCTGACCCACTGCAAGTCAGACATCCTATTGTTGATTGGGAAGTTTACACTGCTAGCAATTTTGCTCCATGTTGGAAAATCACAAGGCTAGGAGGTGAAACTTCATCATTCATTCAGTTTGAAGAACTTATCAAAGCATGTGACAGAGATGATCTCAATGCACTGTGGAGATTGGTTCAAGAAAGATTTGATGCTGGCAGTCTGAAAGATGTAAAAGAAATGCAGTTATGGGTTGATCTAAGAAGGCTCTATGAACCAAATTTGACTGACAACTTTTGGAAGTTTGAAGCTAGAGGTATGGAAACTACATGGACTTACTATGACTCATGTGAAGTTCATCATGTTTCTACAAAGGCTGGAGTGGATGCATTTATGTTTGCTGAGAAAGAATACCCACTCAGAGCTGGAACTCTCACAGTGATGTTGTCTACAAGCATAAGAGTTCATGAAGATACTGAAAAAGTTAGAGAACTGATAAGAAAGATTCAAGTTCAGTGTTCAAGAGCAGTTGAAGAATTAAGGAGAAAGAAGTGAAGTGTTTGGAAGAATTCCCAAATCCTAAGACTTTATGCAGATTGAAGAAACTTATTGATTAGCAGAGAAATCATAAGTTTAGGGGAGGATTGTTAGGAATAAAGCTAACAGTTACCACTGATAGGCTTGTGGAAGACACTGCTGAAGAATGCACTAGCAGTGGAAACTCATTACCACTGCTAGTACATATTATTACCACTGCTTACTAGATAATTGTTATGTATTCGTGTATAGATAAGTATAGAATAGATCTTGTGAATATTTTATTAGATAGCATTATACTTATCTTGTAAAGGACTCCTTGTGATATAAAAGGAGATCCTAGGTCATGATCATAGGTACGAATTATTCTACAGAGCTTCAAGGTGTAACCCTAGTGATAGCTAAGATCACTCGTATTATTATCATTAATAATATTGAAGCTTTGTGTTACATACAACTATACTCACTCACAATACATCATATAAACTGTCTTCTAAGTGTTGTTAAGTAAATTTCGCGTGCTTAATAATATTACTCAAAGTATCAACAACACAAGGTGTGTGTTTAGATCCATCAAGAATTAATCGGCCCATTAATCTCCACATAATTACCCCCATTATAGCCAAAGATAGTGGTTACATGACCAATTAAACGTGGTCATAATAGTAGATATAACTGTCAATTGAATAGGTCAAATCAGTTACATTTCATCATAGTACTAGCAGCAGACTCACAACACTAGCAGCAGAGTCAGTGCTAGCAGCAGAGTCTTAGCAGCAGACTCACAACACTAGCAGCAGAGTCAGTGCTAGCAGCAGAGTCCTAGCAGCAGACTCACAACACTAGCAGCAGACTCACACTAGCACAACCACTATTGAGTCAGGGTAATCAGGGACTTGATGGGTGTACACTCCGTACCTCCAAACCCATTTCCAAGTATGATTTGATCCCTCAAGTGCACTAAATTTTCCAACAATCCCCCNAGCAGCAGACTCACAACACTAGCAGCAGAGTCAGTGCTAGCAGCAGAGTCCTAGCAGCAGACTCACAACACTAGCAGCAGACACACACTAGCACAACCACTATTGAGTCAGGGTAATCAGGGACTTGATGGGTGTACACTCCGTACCTCCAAACCCATTTCCAAGTATGATTTGATCCCTCAAGTGCACTAAATTTTCCAACAAGAAACAGGGGTGTAGTGATGTAGGTGTTTTGGTTTTTGATATGTGGTAAAAAAATGTATGGTGGATATCAACTGGTCTAGTTTTTTTCTTGATGCTTTTGCATATTGTATATGGTTTTGGTATCATGGTCAATGTACTGTTTATGGGTATTGGGTATTAGGCATTGGGCAATCCTAATGTGGTTTTGCAGGAGTTTGCTTGATCTAACACTTGTAATGATATATGCCTATGTGGTAATTGTGCAACCCTGAATTGGCTGTGTTTTTATGGTTGCTATTTCATTTATTCTGGTATCCAAGTTGTTTTGGCAAACTTGCCAACGTAATATATTTGCTTGTTTTGAATCGTTTAGCCCTACTAACTAGATATGAAAAAAGAAGTTACGATTGACGAGCCAAAGTTAGTTTACCACTTGTTTAGTGGCGGAGCTAGCAAGGGGCTGGCGGGTGCTTGGCCTCCCCCAACTGGCTCATGACGGATACCCTGTCATAAATGTTTCAATTCTCCACTAGTAAAGTCTAGATATATCTATTTAAGCTAGAAGGCAAAATGGGTAAAACTTATAAAAGGCTTAGGGTAATAAACACGATAGGATAAAGACAGGGGAAAACATTTATCGGTTGTTAAACATAAAAATTAAACAAACAAATAGTTCCCTAAGTCCATAATCCCTCGTCGCTAGGTGCTTTCAATTCCACAACCCTAGATCGCGTGTCATCAAGAATCAAGAAGTCCTTAACAATCATCAATAACGAGTTAATGCGTATTAACTTTGGAAAATGCCTTAACATTTCATAAGCAATAATACTTAGGCATATATATAACTCATTAACTCGACTTTCAACATTACAAATATGACGGTTATGAGCTAATGTGCACTATTTTCTTGACTTATGCCTTTAAACTTGAATAATAATCATACTTAGAAAATAATAGGCACATTAACACATAACTAAACATGACTGTAAAAACACAACGGGTTCATAAAACGTACCCGCTGAAATGCATGAATCATACACGATAAGAAGAATAAGAATAATACTTTTTATTCTTCACTTCTCTCTTATTTTTATTTATTATTTTTTATTTTTTTTGCATAACAAATTAACATAAAACCAAAAAATATTTTGATGAAAACAGTTGGAGTGTTAGTGAACATTTGAACATTGATGAACATTGTTTTACTAATGAATAATTTTACTGATGAACTTTCTGGTAAAATATTGGGTAAATTGCAAAAATGGTCCTTCACGTTCCACGAAATTGTAAAAATGGGACCGAGACAAAAAGTAGCGCAAAAAAGACACCAACGTTCCACATTTTTGCAAAATCGCCACCGAAAGGCCTTTTCCATTAGCTTCCGTTAGTTTTCCTCGTTAAGTGCAGTGAAATGACTAATATACCCTCGTCTTCTTCCCCATTTGAATTTCTTTTTAATTTATATTTAACTTTAATAAAAAATGAAGAACATCAAGAGCAAAAACCCAGGCATTCAAATCAAAACCCAGATCCAACAATACTCTTGTGGAACGTTGCAATCAAAACCAAGATCCAAAATGAATGACGAAATAGCAAATGTTTGCTTGTTTTTCCTAACATTTTCCATCTCAGACCCAATAGGCACAAAGGTCTTTGTTCTGTACTTTCTTGCACCTTCATCAACCGTATCATTACTATGATTGTAGAGTACATAATCAAGGTAAGCCGATGCAAACTGCAAGAAAAGTTAAACAGCCATGTGGTTACAATCATAAACTAGCAAACATGCCCTTCCATATCAAAAAGAGATCTCAGATGAAAGAGTCATTGGTTTGCCATAAATACTTTTTTTACTTTTGAACTCACAATGCGTCATTAATGATTACATTAACAATATTACCACCATTATAATCTCAATCTTAGAAATAATAAAATCGTGCATTTTAATAAAGAATTTGAGAACTTTCAACTTGTTCAACACATTTGACCGCTTTTAGCTACTTCCTGAATTGGGCCCTTCAAGCAAATTCCTGATTTGACCCATTTAGAAGTAATGGTACAAATTGCCACCTATATAATATCAGAATAGAGAACGCAAAAAAAATACCTGGTGGACAGTATCATGATAAAAGTCGTTCAGCATCAAAGCATGTGCAAGACTAGCTCCAAACCCACGGGAAGTACCGATATTGGCACCAACATACTCCTTGTATGGAAATGCATAAAGATGACCCACGGCTGCAATAAGCATCTCAAAACAAATTATAAAGTTTTGGAACTCAGCGGCTTCCTCTGGATCTTTTATATGTCCAGATTTTGCAGCAAGGAAAACCAAAACACCCTGCCAATATGTCAAAAAGACTACTCTCTTGATAATGATGAATTTCGGAACAGGATTAAATGGCTGAAGCAGATCCCTGCATGCTACATAAAACAAGGCCAACGCATACAATGCCATAGAGTATGAAATTGTGTATATGATTGTGATGTATAGGTATGACTGTCTAGCACTGAAATTTCCATCTTGGTATTTCCCCTTTGCATAAAGTACGAATGTAATTGCCACCAAGATTGGCTTAAGGATCACAAACTGCAAACACCCTTGCTTGCATCTCCTTATGAATCGCCTGTCATAATAATCAGCTTCAAAAACTTAAACAATTGAGGGATCAAATCAAACATGTGTTCAACATATAGAAATAGAACTGACCCATCTAGTGGAATTGGAGGGAAGCAACATGTCATTAAACACCAGTTGGGCTTAAGAACACGTCCAGTAAGACTTAAAACAACAGCACCTGGACCTCCTACCCATTCCAGATACAGTGCCAGGAAATCGTAGATAACCCAAGCTTCATATCTGAAATAAGCCAAAATATTCACATCAATAAATTAAGTTATCATTATATGAAGCTTTTAGGAATCATGATAATAGAAGTAACTAAGATTAGATATACGCATACATGTAAGGGATTTTAGTTGAGCTGGTATAGTTTGATGTTATTGACTTTCTTGCATTAAAGTCAAAGTTTGACCCATGTGTATTGGGCCAAATGTTTCTGACACAGATTCATAGGGATATTTGAATGTGACAATGAATATTGTTGTTGTGATATTTTATTACCGTAGCATCAGATTTTAATGGATTATTTCAACACTGTAACTTAAATATATTACAGCTATGATCTGTATGCCTTGTGTGCAGAGCAAATGGAGTATCATTAGGATGTTGTGTCTTGGAGCTGCTGTCTATTTTCGATGGCGAGAAAGTATCAACAAGCAGTTTATAAATGAGAGCAGTGATTCTTGTAGCAACAAGAGTATTGTTGGATCTGGGTTTTGATTTGAATGCCTGGGTTTTTGCTCTTGATGTTCTTCATTTTTTATTAAAGTTAAATATAAATTAAAAAGAAATTCAAATGGGGAAGAAGACGAGGGTATATTAGTCATTTCACTGCACTTAACGAGGAAAACTAACGGAAGCTAATGGAAAAGGCCTCTCGGTGGCGATTTTGCAAAAATGTGGAACGTTGGTGTCTTTTTTGCGCTACTTTTTGTCTCGGTCCCATTTTTGCTATTTTGTGGAACGTGAAGGACCATTTTTGCAATATACCCTAAAATATTGGTGAACTGATGAGTGTGCAAATACTCATCATTTCTGTCACATTTAGACTGCAAAAACATATGAAAACACACAGAAATGCCTTAAAATACATAAAATATCATGGAAATGTGTTTTTATGTGTTTCAAATACAAAAGGATTGAAAACTGATGAAAAACAGTCAAGTTTGCATAATTGGCAGTTTCAGCCCCTGAACTTTCAAAAGTAGTCAAAACTAGTCCCTGGTTATTCAAAACATGGAAAATTATCATAAAAGGTCCTTGGGGATTCACAAGTTGTCAAATTAATCCTTTAAAGTTCAAGTTTGCAAAATGACAAATTTGGTCCCTCAAGTTTGAAAAATGGCAAAATAGGCCCATGAAGTTTCACACTTTGGCATATCTAGTCCTTGAGGGTTTAAAATGAATGAAAAGTCAACATTAGTCCATGGGAAATCAAACTTGTTCACTTTTAGTCCCTGGATGAAAGATTTCAACAATTGGCAGAAAAGGTCCCTCTAGTTTGAAATTTGGCAAAACAAGTCCTTGGGTATTTAAAAAAGTGAAAAATATCAAAACTTACCCTTGTACTATTCATATATGGCATAAATGGTCCTTTTGATAACTTTGGAGAAGTTACATGTTCAACCCTTCAAGAATTCAGAAAATACAAAATGGTCCTTGGGCTTTATTCCTTACATAACCAAACGGATCCTTTTTTATTTTACTAAACCCAATAACCCTTAACCAAATAAATAAAACCCACCCCACCTTATTACTCATGGCCCAACAAAAATAGGCCCAACACCCTTAAATAATAAAAACGGGGTCAAACAAGTGGTCAAACACCACCCACTGTTCACCCCTTCCCTCCACCTCACCTTCTCCCTCACTGTAAACCCAAAACCAGGTGGTTTCACCACCACCTGGCCACCACCTTTCCACCTCACCTAGTCTACAACACCACCTCATCTCCCTTATCATATAAACCCACTTTGCAATAAATGCTTCTCCACCATCATACACTCCACCTCCCCTCACAAACCTCTGTTTTCAACCTAAACCCCCAACTTGGCCACCAAACTACTCTTCCTTGTCCCCCTCCACCTCCACAAGCCTCCACAATTCTTTAATTGCAACAGAACTACCCCTAGTCACTTGAAGGACTTTTTGGCGCCAAAATGCCATTTGTATGGCTAGGATGAAAATAGAGCATCCAATGGCTCAAATGTGGTGGGATTCACTCAGAGGACACCTGAAAGGCAAAAAGATCTTTATAAAGAAAGAGAGGAGCAATGTAGTAGGATATCTAGTGTAATTTAGTTTTATGTATGTCGACTTAATTAAATTTTCAGTTTCCATTGTAATTTTTAGCTTCTAAGTTCTATGGTTAATGTTTTCAGTGTAATCTAAAACCTTTATCAATCTTTAATTTCAGTGTTTCTTCAATTCTCAGTTTGTGCAAATTTTACCTCAAATTCTCAATTTGGTTTGAATATTGTTATTAGTATTGTTTATGGACATTTAAGCTCATATAAGCTCCTTACATAGCTTCTGAAAGTTATTAGAAGAAGAAAGAATCAATATTACTTAGAAATAAAAATACTCTAAAATATACAAAAAAATAGTGAGAAAAAAAATCAATGGTGAAGTACAAGAAAGCTGGAGCATGGGAAATAATGGATTGCCCATGGGTTAGTGCTTATTGGTAAGCTATAGGTGTGGTATTGGGTCCTTGAATTCCAGTTGAACACCTTGAAGCCATTTGTAAGCCATTTCATAATTTTTGCATTTTACTGTGCAAGTGCTTATAGCACTGATTATTGTTGCTTTTCTACTTATTTAGTATTGTTAGTTAACACTTTAACTTAAGTTTACATGCTTGTCAATTAAATTACTTGTTTGCTCAGTTGTTTATTTTTTTACTACCATATGCATATTTTGGATTCAGTAGTGTTTGTTGGGGTATAAAAGATCAAAGTACTGCTGGATATCAAAGTGCTGCTCTTCAGAGTACTGCTGAAGTATTAAAGTCAAAGTACTGCTAATGATCAAAGTGCTGCTCGTTGATAAGTCAAAGTACTGCTTGAAGATAAAGACTGAATATATTATTAGAATTAGAATATTATATAATCTAGAATATTCTATAGTTAGGGATTGTATACTTGTCGTTCAAGTTATGTAAACCGACTAGGGTTTTCCTTGTGCCTATAAAAGGATCCCTAGGTTGGCATTAGAGTTAATAGAGTTTTACGAATACGATTTAGAGAAGTTAGAGTTGTAATAGTCTGCATTCTACAAGCAGATTTAAGGTGTTATTATAATCAAAGTTTGGTTAATTCTTCTTAGCTTTGTTAAGTAATTCCGCATACTTAATAGAGTAATTCAGTGTTTCATTGTTAGTAGATTAGGATTTATCCAAGGCTACTAAACCCTTAACAAGCTATATAATAGTTTGGTCAGAGTATATCGATCCAACAAGTGGTATCAGAGCTTGTGTGGAAACTCTGATTAAGAAGAAACCCTATACCTTAATCAACTCAACAAAGATGTCAACGTCCGAAACCCCTCAGATGACTTCCATCACTACAGTTCGCATTCCTACTGTCAAGAAGGGAGAGTATGATCTATGGAGCATGAAGATGAGGCAGTACATTGCTATGACTGATTCCTCTCTCTGGGATATCATTGTCAATGGCAACCAAGTCTTAGAAGAACCTGTGCATGTTGAAGGCCAACCAAAACCACCTAAACCTACTCTACCAGCTGCTGTCAAGAAGGCTCAAGACAAGGTTCTCAACATACTGCTGTCTGCCATACCTGACAGTCATCTACTTAAGTTTCATAATGCTCAGGATGCAAAACAGTTGTGGGCTGCTATCAAGACCAGATTTGGAGGCAATGAAGCTTCCAAGAAGATGCATACCAGTTTGTTGAAGCAGCAGTTTGAAACCTTTGCTGTTGGAGAAAGAGAAGGCCTTGACTCTGCTTATGAAAGATTTCAAAATCTTCTAAGCATGCTAGAAATTCATAATGTCTCAGTATCTTCTGAAGATGCAAACTTGAAGTTTCTAAGAAGTTTGCCATCTGCCTGGCATGTTATTGCTACCATGATCAGAGGTCAACCCAGCTTGTCTACCATGGACTTTGATGATCTCTACAATACTTTAAAGGTATATGAGCAAGAAACAACTGGGAAAACTAGTTCACTCTCACACAACATTGCTTTTGTGTCATCTACCAAAACAAGCAGTCCTTCTACCAAAAGTACTGCTTATCATTCACAAAGTACTGTTGGTGAAACAACTGTGCTTTCTACACCTAGTAGAGATTTTCCCACTCAATCAGCTTCACCAACAGTCAACTGTGATGAAGTTGTATGCTCATTCTTTGCTCAACAAGCCACTCTACCTGTTACCTATGAAGAAGATTTGTTGCAGATTGAAGAAGATGCTTTGGAAGAAATTGATATCAGATGGCAAGTAGCTATGATCACTGCAAGGATCAAGAAGTTCATGAAGAAGACAGGAAGGGGAATTGATTTCAAAGCCAAACAGGGAATTGCATTTGACAAGTCAAAAATTGAGTGCTTTAATTGTCAAAAGACTGGTCACTTTGCAAGGGAATGTAGGTTTGCAAAATACCAAGCAAACAAGATGGCTGAGAAACCCAAACTAGAACTCAAGGAGCTTCCAGACTCTAAACCAAAAGCTTTGGTGGCTCAAGAAAACCTTTCTGAGGTTGACTGGAGTAATGAATTTGATGATGAACCAGTAACTTTCTGTATGACTGCCATGGAGGAATTTGACTGGAGTGCAGCTTTTGATGAAGAACCAGGATACTCTGCTGGAGAGCTTGGAGGTTGTGATTGGAGCTTGGAGGATGAAGATGAATCTGTTTTGCTAGCTTTGGTTGCCACCTCATCCACTTCACCTAATACTACTGAGGTATGCTCTAAGTGTAGTGATGTTTATCAAAAGGTTCTTACTGATTATGTGTCTGAAAGAGATAAACATAATAAGGCTAGGTCAGAAGTTTTAGGTTATCAATTGACCTTAGAAAACTTAGAAGCTAAGATAATCACTCATGAGGAAAATGAAGTAGCTTGGGCTGAAAAATATCAGCAACAGGACTATCAATTAAAGTTAAGTGAATGGAAGTTAGGATGTAAGATATCAGAGGTTGAAAAACTCACTAAAGAAAGGGATGATTTGTTAAAAAAACTTGCTAGTTGGAAAGAGGCTGGTCTCACACATTGGTGTTTTTGTGAAAAACAGAGAAGGACAAATAATAAAACTGGTCTAGGATATGGTGATGAAGATAATTGCCCAGATGAGAATCCACCTAGTAATAAGGAAGAAGTTAGTTCAGAAGAGGTCTCCACTAGTGAATTTGAAACATGTACTGAAGAAAATACATCTAGTGATGATGAACCCATAAGCCCCACACCACCTGTGTTTAAAAAGGATGAGGGATATCATGCAGTTCCTCATACTGTTGGAAGTTTTCAACCACCTACGAAAAATGTTTCTTGTTATAGAGTAGACAATCTAGAGTTTAGAAATAAACTTAAGGGTCAATCTAATCCAGATTCATCTGAAGTCAAAGTTGAGATTCTTAAGAATCATGGGAATACTGGGGGATCAGGGAATAATGTAAATGTTAAGAGTTCTACTAAATCTTTCAAAAAACCAGCAGTACCTTATCAAAAGACTGCTAATCATTCAGCAGTACCTTCACAAAACACTTTTCAAAATACTGCTGATTTTAGAAACTCTTCTCATTTTTCATCTAGAGGACACTCAGGTATGGGCTAT
>LBNU01035265.1:14614-31946 GCA_014162995.1 Artemisia annua
TTACACGAATTAGTTATTTTAAAATCATGCAAGTACGTTTGGAAAAATCACATGCGCTTTGTTATTTTAAAATCATATGTGATTTGTAAATCACATATGATATGTGACATCACATATGATTCTTAGAATACAAATCACATGTGATTCCTAACATACAAAACTCATGTGATTTTTTCAGACGTAATTTTAACATTAAACTAAACTCGAAAAAAAATATTCCTCGAAAGTATTTCGAAGTGCCCGTCTACTTAAAGATAAAAATATTTTTGTCGCGATGGTTTATTTTTTGTCGCTTAACAATGTACCGTTTCCAAGATATTTTATTTTTTCAGAAAAGGAGGAAAGTTTCATATTTATTTATTTATTTATTTATTTTTTAGATAAAAATGGATAAACAGGATTTGTTCATTGAGTTTATAAAAAATATACTCCTTCGTCTCAAAATAATAGTCCATATTTGACTTTTAAAGTCTTTGTTATTTAACTCTGACCTTTAGTATTTTATTTCTGTTATATAGTACTTGATGAAAAATATATGAATGGATGGGTTTAAATGTATTTTCATTGGTATAATTTTCATCAAGTATTATATAGAATAAACAAAAATACTTAAGATCAAAGTTGAATAAAAATGACTAAAGAGTCAAACCGGGACTATTATTTTAGGACGGGGGGAGTAGTTCTATATTGATCTCAACTCACTAGGCACATATTTACCAACTTAGTTAGAACCGAACAATCGTTCTTGTACGGGTCAAGGATCGGGATCGCAATTCGCTAGATAGAATTCGGTTCGATGAAAGGTAAGTTTATTTGGGATTGCTCCGAAACGATATACCAAATAATTAATTATAGTATTATACATTTAGCAAGAGGCTTAGCTACAGTACCAACAAAAAAAAAACCCCCGCAATGCCACTTGGGCATGACCCGTTACCCATCTACTTTTTACCCATCATTATAATATTACTCCCTCCCTTCCAGAACTCTCTCCCACTTTCTTCGATTGACAAAACACACACACAAACACACACATTCTTCAACCCAGAAAACACACAGACAAATAAACACATAGCCACAAATGATCGATCCTCTGTATTTTCTTAATTATCGTTAATCGAAAAAGCAAGGAAAATAAACCCACAAATGATCGGCTGTGTTGATTTTTAGGGTTTGGTTAAAGATTTAATTGCAGTATCAAGAGGCAAGTTATTTATTTACTTAATTTACTTATAAAAAGTTTGTGCTTTTATTTATGGTTTGGTTTAATTGCAGCTTCCAACTTTTTTGAGTGAGATTCATGGATTACAAAGAAGCCTAGGGTAAAAAAAAAAGGTTTGCATTACAGTCATGTTTTTTATTATTTTGATTTTTTTTTTCCTGTTTATTTGTTATGTGGTGATAACATGTGTTTATGTGATTAGCCATTTCAGTTGATGAAGAAGCAGGAAGAGGTTCTGCCGCAGCACCACTGCCATCACACCCGGGGCCGTTTTTTTATATAAAATTTAGCTCAAGGTTTGATCTTTTAGTTTCTACTTTTATTTTTGTGATGGGTTTTTGGTTTGCTGAAATGGATCATAATCTTTTTATGTGGTTATGTTGATTCATAGTTTTATGGTATGGGTTTTGTTGTTCCGTTTGGGGGTGTTTCGATTAGCTTATGAGCTTATTTAGTTTTTGTAAATCTTACAAGTTTACTTTTTTGGGCTTACGAGGTTATAAGATGATTATTAGGTAGATTTACTTTAGGGGGTGTTTTTCTAAGCTTATTTGATGGACATAGAAGCTAGAAGCATACTGAAAATTTGAAAAACCCAATTTTGTGGCCTTATGAAGTTATCCGACATGACCTTATGAGCTTATAAAGTCCTTAACCTCAAGTGAATAAGCTAATAAAGCTGCAAATGTGAGCTTATCAGGAAATTTGAAAAACTATTTGTTTTTGGTTGTGCAAAAGCTTGGTTATCCAACATGACATACTTGCCCGACTGACCTGAATCCGACTGGGTCAACACGAATAACACCCCTACATGGCTACATGTGTCAAGTAATTTATACATAATTTGTTTTATGTTAACTTCACAAGTTTCATTCTCATTTATTCCTATAATACTATTGTCTTTATAGCTTTTAGTTTATATATTGTGATTAAATATCTCTTCTTCAACACATGTAGGTGACTATTAAGTTTACCTGGAATGTTTTTAACAAATGGGGAGGCGCAAACGTGTGTAGGAGCACTGAGTGGTCCCGATAAATTCAGACGCCACAATTGAAGTAAGCCTGCAATTTGTGTACAGGTTCGATTTAGAACATCGTAATAGATTAATATTTACAGATATATGAATTATAATTTTTTTGGATATTCCATTAGGCTCACTAGCGTTGCTACGAAGCACATTCCTGTTATAAGATTCTTCAGAAGGTTCCTTTGTATAATGAATGTGGCTGGAGGTCAAGAGTGGCCAGGAGAGAGCTACGAACACTTCAAATAGTATTTTTTGCATCAGAATCATCTTATGATTTCTGGTAATTAACCCCATAATTATATGCATATTAATTTCACCACTACTGTTTCGATGATCAGATAGTGAACCTTCTTTTTGCAGGTGAAAAAGAAAGGAGAATACGGGAGTTGAGTTAGCAGAACATCATCTGCAGCATGACCATCTATTTTGCGGTGTAAGTCATGCCATGCCTGCCCTGGGCCTTTTGTTCTTGAATTATTAATCAGAACCTTTTTTGTTATATCTGTAGTTAATATTTACCTAATTTATTATGCTTATGGTCACAGAAATAGAAGATGAGATGTTATAACCATTCACAGATGTTGTAGGTTGGGGAATGTCGTCCTTAAATACTGTGTATTAGATCAACCGTCAGTGACATCAACACTACCAATAAAAACTGTAATTTTTCTATTATTACCATATGCCTGTGTATCCCCAACAGCTTCCTTCGCCTCGAGTCGACTAGAAATTAGTAAATTTAATATCATTATGACCCCTGATGCAGTGATCCAGTATGGAGTTTTAAGAATAGTAAAATAAATATCTCTTAATGACCCCTGGCTAAACTCACTTTTTGTATAGCTTATTAAGTTGAGCTTATGGCTGATTTAATTTCATAAGCTTACCAGCTTATGGCTTATTTAAGTACATAAGCTCAAATTGATAAATCTCATAAGCTATATTATATAAACAGTGACGTTATCTGATTTTCCAGATTTTTATGTAAGCCCATAAGCAGGGTATATAAGCAAATCCATGTAAGTGCTTTGAATTACAAATCTAACTTTTACATATTGCAGGTTCATGGGTCTCCTATTGTACGAAAAAACGAAGCGAAGCACCCTTTGTCACCTTCGACAATTCACAAGAACTGGTGATGGCTATTCTTTATTCTTTGTCAGCTTTCATTTACTTTATGCTACACTCTAATCTTTCGTATGTTTATTTTTTTAGCGACGACTGCTGATCGTGGAACGGCCAAGTGTTTCATAGAGGCTTCGTCTTCTCGAGTCCACTATGACACATGGTGTCTACTCAAGCTCTACATTACAATACCTAAATCAACAATCAGCTGAGCTTTCCATGATTGTCCTTAAGGTCCCACCCATCTACGCTCAACCACCGGCTGAGAAAGGAATTTCAGGAATGGTTATTGACTCTCTTATAGGAAGAGTTTCTACAGCTCTATCAACATCTCACCGTAAGATAATTCATTAGCCGAATGAGTTGCTTATTTTCTTGCGATCAAGATCATTTCCCCTCTTAAGATAGGAAAAATATTTCTGTTCTTTAATAGAAAGACTTTTCTATATATCTGATGATGTGAACTCCTAGAAATAATTTGGTGGTTTTAAGTCCTTGATTCGTAGTGAAAATGAAATAAGTGTCTTAAGTTTGTTGTCTTGGACTCGGGATAGAAACAGTTGAGATAATATACATGATGATTAAATTGAATGATTTGTTTGATGTAGGAATACTTGGATACAATTTCTAACGAAATGTTTTATATTCAACATAAACTCTTAACATTTAAATATTTAGATATAAATCAGAAAACCAGGTAAATAAACAGTTATATCTGTATACTTAAGATTATTTATCAGCTTAAGAGAGTGTTTGGGATTGGTTATTTTTAGCAGATCAGATGTTTTTATGAGTGTCTTATTTTTGTAAGGTATAATCCGTTTCTGTAAACACGTAAGTAATGCTTCTTTATTAACGATCATAAAAGGTGAAATGAATTACTCTACTACTTTTTACCATCATCTATCTAACCTTAAACCTGTTATAACCATGTAAACTTTCATATGCTGCAGGGCTTTTTCTTTCTCACGGCGCTTCTACCGAAACCAAAGCAAATGTATGTGTCTAATTCTCTTGATCATCACACCGATAAAACAATTGTTTATCGGCCGAGGACAGTTCATTTATGAAGACAAGTAAGTGAATACTGTTTGTGCGGGTCTACTCGATACAATTTTTTCCCAAAAAATAAAATTTCATCATACAGAAGTGATGCAGGTATGCATTTAGCGGATTGGATGCCATCCATGAAGTGAAAAGCAAAACATAGAAGTTGAATTGACGGCTGTTGCAAATCAGGGAGAAGAGCTACAAAAGATGAACATTAATGAGTTGCACTTTTTACAGCATCCACATTTAGGTGCGACTTACTTTGGTTTTGAAACTATTTTGGAAATTCAGGTCAGTGTGTTGAATAAACATAGCTTCAAACAAACTTGAAGTGCTTTTTTTTAGACATTTTAATTTTTCTATAATGGAATGTAGGTTAGGGGAATTCAGAGAGAACGTCATAAAGACGCAGAAAATGACCAAAGGAAAGATGCAAAACAGAAATTAAAATGTGCATCAGTCTGTTTTGCAAAATCAAGTGCACCAGTCTATTTTGCTATAAGAGTTTGATTACAGCAGCATAAGCACAACTGAAATATTTTTGTTATACGAAACATTGTTGCTATACAAGTAAAATCATAGGCTCATAAAGACACAAACTGTTGTGCCTGTTGAAGGTAACTTTCATTTAAGTTTTTTATTTAAGTATTAAGATCTTAAGCACATCTAAAATTCGATATTGAATGTACATTTTGCATTGACTCACACCTTAGGTCAACGGCCTTTGGCTGATGAAAATTCCTTTCTACAAACAAGAATTGACTGCTGAGAAAAGTAAACAAGGCGGAAAAGAAAGGAGGATTTCCAACGTAATGTCAGGCGTTGTGTTGTTTCGGATAACTCTGAATGCAGTTCACTTAACGGTAATTCATTTTAAACAATGGATCTTATGCAAACATGGAAATTTCATCTTACTAAAGAATGTCTACACTTTTTTATTTGTTGACTTATGCAGAGGCTCAAAACCCTGTCTCAATGACTAATATCACTTTTTAGGGATTTTTTTCAGGGGTGTTTGGGCCTGATTCCAAATAGCAGTTTTATATTAAAAATTGTAGCTACATAATCAAAGAAGCTGAATTAACTTGGTGGGGAAAATCAAAATTTACAGGTTGTTGTACTGATATTACTTGAATTGAAACTTAGATAATGTATGCCGAAATGTTGATTATGTAATCAAGTCGGGTTAAGACCTTAAGGCGAGTTTAAAAATATCAACTAAGTTATTAGTATATTTTATTGATATTCTTTTGTTCTCATAACATTCTAAGAGTGAAAGATTGTCAATTGAGGAGTTCAACACCAACAATCTACAACCACTGATGACATCCAACAGCCGATCAAACACGTTGTCGCATAAATACAATGCGGCAAGAACGAAATGTGATTGACTAAAAGAAGGATGCAAGGTGTGATTGAGTACACTGGGTGGAGAGAAACATTGCTTTTGGAAAATATTTGTTAAAAGAAGCCATAATATACTTTACTGCTTCAGTTTTTTTTACTCATGCTTTAGTGGTTGGGAGCAAGTTCCATTATACAGAGATATGTTATGTACAACTATTTCTTGATTTCATCACATTATTCAAGTAGTTTTTACTTTATACAAGCTACAAATAGACATTGCGGAGTCTGCATGTTTTGTCATGAAAAATGTTTGTTTTCATAACTTAAAAAGTTGTCGGGTTCAGGTAAACCCAAATTCAAACATCTTTTATGTATTTTAATGTACAACATACAAGATTTTTATATAGAAACTTATATATATGACAAAGTAAAATCATTTGACACAAGTTGATGTGCCTTGCTTCATTTGTTATCATATCGTGTTTATGTTACTTATTAATTGTCGAACATCGATATGGTGACTTCAAAATTCTTTTTTTTAACTAACGTGTACAAACACCCCGCGGCAACGCGCGGGCTAATACCCTCGTATATTTCTAATTCCTAAGAGATAAATCCTAACACTAATAGTATAAAGATAGTTACATACATATCAAATTTTTATGAGCAAATGTTTTATAAAAGTATAATGCTTGCCACCACTTCTTTTTTTGGGTATTTAACAAAAAAATTTCTTTATACAGGTACTATATTTTCAAATTCGGCCTTCTTGAGGTATTCTGTGACATTTTTGCCTCACTCAGCTAATATAAGTTTTAATAATTTGAATAGCAAAAATGTCACAAAGTATATTAAGAAAGCCGAATTTGAAAGATAAGTACCCGTATAAGGAAAAAAGTTTGTTCGATACCCAGAAAAAAAAATGATGACAAGTATGATACCTTTTATAAAACATTTTGCCCAATTTTTATAAGTCATTACATCTTATAACATTAGAAAAATATCACAACATGAGGATTGGGTAGCTCATGATTCGGATCGTTAATTTTCTTGATCCCGACTAAATCGTACCCGATTTGAGAACACTGGATCGCAATTCGTAACCTTTCTAGCGAATTATATTTCTACAGTTAGAACACATCAACAACCGAGATCTGAATTAACTACCATTACATGAAGAATCAAAGGAAACTAGTACATATAACAGAACATGAGTATTTCTAAGTCGACTTCGATAAAGGATTCGAGCCTGTCCACAATCTTAAGGTTAAATCACAACTGTCTGTTAACTCGGAACTCACCATCAGTCTAGACTTGATTGTTAACTTCCTTTTCTTCTTTTTTGGATCTTTTAGTCGTGCGGCTAAGTAATCCCGACGAGCAAACTTTTCCATTTTATTCTTCAGAAATTCTGGCAACTTACTAAAATATTTAGCCTCCTCCCACATCGTAGGGTTACGTGGATGTTTGTCCCTTGGTGGTGGATCTAGTAGTGACAATGGCTTTGTTATCAACCTCCTGAGATCATAAGAAGTAGCATGCATTGATTTAGCTTCTTGATCATAATTCAAGAAATTTAGTTTGTAATTTATATGTCATAGCAACCTATAGCGTTTCTTATAGGGAACAGTGGGCGGATTAATGAACAAAGAATTTGTGACAGGAGCATGAACGTCGATTAACAAATCACTAGTAAAAGACCCGTCGTGAAAGAATTCTTGAATCTTTTGATTATAAAAACCCTGCTTATCTTTTAATGTGGTAAAACTTGTGCTCGTCATAAGCGAGTCTAGTCTTATGAACCTGAGATCAATAACAACGTTTAATACTAAAGTTTCCATTATAAATTAAAAAAAAAAAAAAAAAAAAAAAAAAAAAAAAAAAAAAAAAAAAAAAATTACTTCAGTTAATACGAATTATCTGCTTCTTATATATATACCTTTTTTTAAATGGTAAATTCGACTGATCCGTGTATATATTTTTCCTGGTCTCCGCGTGAGTGTGGTGCCACGAGTCTTTCGAAGGAGACTCGACTTGTGAATCTTGGATCTGCTTCTTATATATATACCTTTTCTTAAATGGTAAATTCGACTGATCCGTGTATATATTTTTCCTGGTCTCCGCGTGAGTGTGGTGCCATGAGTCTTTTGAAGGAGACTCGACTTGTGAATTTTGGCTAACGTCGCCATGATGAACACCCATTGTTGTTTATTCGTGAAATCAACTTTAAATTAAACAATCTATGAAGAAACTAGCAATATGCACTTGATCAATCGTATATGTGTTATTGTATATCTCTAATGTGTGATTGGACCGTGTGGTTATTATTTATATAGGAGGGTATGAGTTTGTTACTTGTTGCATACGTTTGTGAATTTGAACAACAAAACCTATTTGAATTAGGAAGTGTTAATTAAATAAACTATAGTAACGATATATATATGTACACGTTGATGTCTAAGTGCCTCTGGTATGGGCTACTGGTACACTTAGGTAGGGTGTTTGTTAGAGGGAAATGTAGTCAAGATGTGAGGTTTCTCCATGGTTGCCTAGTGCTGCTTTCTCTAGTACACTGCTAGGGTACCAGACTAGAAGAATGGTGAACTAAATACGGCTTGATTCTTCTGTTTGTTTAGCTGTATGTAGTCTCTGATGTATAAGGCTCAATATGGGACATGTCCATGTTGATGTCTGATGAATTGGTTGTAACAGTTATAAGTTTTTTGAGTTATAATAATATTCACCATTTCAGAGAAAAAAAATGTACACGTTTTTAATATTGTATTTGTTATGGAATTTATTATGGAAACTGATAGCGTAAGACAATTTTAGCCTAACACTAAAACCTATAAATCAACACAAAACACCATCTCTTCAAAATTTGGCGTTTTAGGACACCTCTAGCCCACATATAACCAATAAAACACAAATACGACACAAAAAGAAAATAATAATAAAATAAAATAATTATAATAAAATAAAATAAATTACCTATCGCTATGTTGTTGGGTACGGCGGTAGACCCCATGGCACGATCGCGTTATATGCTTGGCTAGTTGGTTGGCGCGAGGGCCAACGACACCGTGAGCTCAACCCAAATCAAATATTTAGGAGGTGTTTCTTTTTTTATATATGAAGAGGAAAGGGTATATACTAATTTCTTTTGTGCTTAGGCTCACATATTTCCCTTACTTCATCTATATCACCAATGCAAAAAAATGGATATCCTCCCCTAATAAGAGGCTAAATCAGACGTGGGACCTACATATATCCCCCATATTTTCAGAACAATATAATATGCATATTTTCAGAACAAACGAAAAGAAAAATATATACTCCCCCAATAAGAGGCTAAATCAGACGTGGGACCCACATATATCCCCATATTTTCAGAACAATATAATATGCATATTTTCAGAACAAACGAAAAGAAAAACTGGATGTGTCTCATCCTCCTTATAGTTTATACTCAGTGAATTTTGGATAAATTTTATAGAATTTTAACCGAGAGAATACATTTTATACAAACACTAACAACTTTACCCGCCAGAAATTTAATCATGTCTTGTAACTAACTAATAACATATCAAACCACTCTTGCTCATTACTAAACACCGCTGTGAAACCCGTAATCCTTTTCAAATAAATATGCTATTGCTTCATGCTCAAACTGGGCAAGATTACTTATGCACACAAGCGGTTCGATGAAATTCCTTAACCAAGTGAAACTTTCAAAATGTAAAAGATGTTGTATACGACGAGATGAGTTGTTGTGGAGTGCGGTTATTCTGGTTATGGTGGCGTTGGTTGTAAGAGATTCTGTTTGGTTTTATTTGTTTACGGACGGAAAGTGTTCCTGTTGTGATTTTGGTGAGCAGAAGATGTAAGTCCGTGTCTCGATGGATGTAAGTTTGCTCATTTTACTTGTTGTATACTCATGAAGCTTGCATACATTTAGGTATAAAGAAAACTTGACTTCTCGGACGACGAAGATTTGATGAATGAAGCATTATNACTTGGATCAATACCTTTTGTTGATTGCAAAACTTGACTTCTCGGACGACGAAGATTTGATGAATGAAGCATTATCTTCAGCCGTCAAGTATAAAGAAAACGACCTGGCAGCGTTAACAAGTTCCATGTGTTTTGATGGACTTAACCTGAGATAATAAGATCAATGAACTATTAATCACATATCAAGATTCAAGAACTGATAAAACTGACCATGTAGATGAGTTCTTGATTCATCAAGAAAACAGTTTTGAAGGAGTTTAATAATTCATATAACTTAAAAGATTCAACATATATACCTTTTCATTATTGGCAAAGAGGATTGTTTGGTGATTGAAGATGTGCTACCCGAAACACTAAAACCGAGCGATAATTGTACGGAAACAGACTGCTCATCGTTAACAGGAAAACCAACGTCGGGTTGATGTTTCAGAACTTCCCCTGGATAATTATTCAGAAAAGACTTGGTTTGAACAAGTTGGTATTGACGAAAAGCCATGTTATCTTGATGCAGAAATAACTTCAAAACCAGTCGACAGATAAAATTAAAAAGAAGGGAATAATGTGAATATTGTAGGTATGATATGATCCCTTCGTTGCATGTATGTTTATTTATATAGAAATTAAATCGGAGAAAACCTAATAGAAATAGCTAGGTCGGTGGTAAATAAGTTGCCATATATTTTTTACAGTTTGTTACCGGTTCATAAATAATTAATTTAAGTATATTTAATTATTTATCTAAATGAGAAACCCTAACAGAAAGCGGGAGGTAATTAATGCATTAAAGTAATCATAGTTTTATAACGGCTATAAAATATGCTCTCGTATTATCTCTCTAACTTGTGATTGGTGATAAATTTCTTCATCTTGGGAATCTTTTTCTACTTTTAATCTAAGGGCCCGTTTAGTTGGGGTGTGGAATGGGTTTTGAAGTGATATGACATTTAAAAATTGTTTGGTTGTATAAATTTAGAGAGGGATATTTTACTAGGGTGGAAGATCCCTTTTAACAAAAAAAAAATAAAAAATAAAAAAAATAAAAATAGAGAGGGAATGAATTCAAATATGATAGATTGAAAGATAGGAGTGTTGATGGGTTTTGGTGGGTATTAATATTTGTAGTGGGCCCATTTACCCCTTTACTATCATCTTTTTCTATATTTATTTTAATTAATAATATTTTTATTAAAAAGTTATTATACTACATAAAATAATTAATACTATTAAAATCTTTTTTATAATATATTTTCTCACTCTTATTTTTTTTTCAAACTTTTCTCAAATCTTTCAAACTATTCTCAAATCCAAATCCAATTCTAAACCCACATAAAAACCAAACGGGCCCTAATTGTGTTATTTACTCTTTCCACCGACAATAACAAAATTTATTCTCACCGGAACGAAGTATAAGTGAGATATGATTTAGACAGTCTCACTCTTATTCAAATTAAAGATACTGCAAAAGGATTACGTCTAGAACATTATTTATCCATTCTTTAATTTTTATTAAAACTTTGAAAAATAGTAAATAAGAATGCATAATGAATAATTGGTAATTTTCATTTTTTTTTAATTTATTTATTTATTTATTTATTTATTTTTTTGATAACCATGGTTTCCGACTTTTTTTGACCGACTAATCCACGGGGTTTGAACCCACCGCCACACAGACTCAAACCAGGTGAAGCCCTCCATTTTTCGGGAGGTTGGTGTGGCCACTTAAAGCTTTTTCTTATAAATCTCTTTCAACTTCGATTAAGCGTTTCTTTCATCTTCTTGAGCTTTTAAGAAATAACTTTGTGTTTACACCTAGGAGGAATTGAACTTGAGACCTCACACATTTTAGAGTGATAGTCACAAGCCCTTTTACCACTACGCCACCCTTAAGTGGTTAAACTGTAAATCAAATTTAAAAAGTCGTGCTACTTAATTGGTAATTTTCAAATTTTGTCTTTCACTACAAAAAATAGTGATACTCTCCAAACTTATTTTGCCACAGTATGATAAACCGTGGATTTTTTTTCATATGGATAATAGTTTTGCTACATTTATAGGTGTCACAAATATTTAAAAAAAAAATAATCCACATATATAAATGTGTACAAATGTTGTCACAAATGTTTCCACACTTTTTATTATAAACATTTTTCCAATGGGCAAAGGCAAAATACCTATTAATGTACTATACTTGCCATAAATATTACTTTCGTGTACTGAACAAATTTTTTTCTTTATATGGTACTGAACTTTCAGTTTTTGGTCTTTTTCATATACTTTGTGACATTTTTGCCCCTGGATTTTTAATAATTTGATGGGTAAAAATGTCACAAAGTACATCAAAAAGACCAAAAAATGAAAGTTTAGTACCTATATAATAAGGAAAAATTTGTTCAGTACACGGAAGTAACATTTGTGGCAAGTATGATGCATTTTGAGGAATTTACCTTTTTGTGCAATTTTGTCACACTTTTAGGTATGGAAATTCAAAAAATATTTTCACACTTTTAACAATAGAAATTTGGATAATATCTCCACACTTATATGTGTAGAAAAATTTGTCTCACCCATTATTACCACACTTTAGAAAGTGTGGACTCAATAATTTTACACATTCTTAAATGTGGCCATTTGGCCTTTAAAATGTGGAGAATTCAACTAGTTTTTTGTAATGTTTAATGTCACCGAAAGGGAGTTGTGAAGTTATTACATGTAAAACCCGAATATCCGCCTTACCTAAATTTCCTATATAATTTGAATTTTTCTAANGCCCACACTTTTTATTATAAACATTTTTCCAATGGCAAAGGCAAAATACCTATTAATGTACTATACTGCCATAAATATTACTTCGTGTACTGAACAAATTTTTTTTTATATGGTACTTGAACTTTCAGTTTTTGTCTTTTTCATATTACTTTGTGACATTTTTGCCCTTGGATTTTTAATAATTTGATGGGTAAAAAATTGTCACAAAGTACATCAAAAAGACCAAAAAAATGGAAAGTTTAGTACCTATATAATAAGGAAAAATTTGTAGTACACGGAAAACATTTGTGGCAAGTATTGATGCATTTTGAGGGAATTTACCTTTTTGTGCAATTTTGTCACACTTTAGGTATGGAAAATTCAAAAAATATTTTCACACTTAACAATAGAAATTTGGGATAATATCTCCACACTTATATGTGAGAAAAATTTGTCTTCACCCATTATTAACCACACTTTAGAAAGTGTGGGACTCAGATATTTTACACATCTTAAATGTGGCCATTTGGCCTTTAAAATGTGGAGAATTCAAACTAAGTTTTTTGTAATGTTTAATTTGTCACCGAAAGGGAGTTGTGAAGTTAATTACATGTAAAACGAATATCCGCCCTTACCTAAATTTCCTATATAAATTTGAATTTTCTAAGTTGTGAACATAACCTAAGTTTGGAACCTTTATATTTGAATGATACCAACTAAATGAAATGTATAAGTATGAAGCCAAACTATGATTTACAGTCTATAATTTAAAGGGACTTTAACAATTGTGCAAGTATATGAAAAACTATACGAAAATAAAATCCTACCATTCCTAGATGGTAAAATCGGTATATACTTAATAATTTCTATGGTAAATTAAATCTTGGGACCCGTTATAAAAGTTTCTATCACACGTAATATTGGAAAACCAAAGTTAAATCATAAGACTCAATTTGGCAAATTAAAAATTGATCTTTTCCTGATTTTATGGGCCTAACCCTACGCTAATATTAACTTAAGTAAATCCTCCGATTTTTCTCCATTCACATTATATGGTTTCTTCTACCCTTTCCATACGATTCTATGGCAAACCAGCATTTATACCTTATTCAACCCTAAAATAATAATAATAATAATAAATAAATTAAAAAACTAAAGTGGCGGCATAAGCTTTCTCCAACACAAATCCGATCACAAAGGAGACTCTTGGGTCGTGCCTTTTGGTAGTGCTTAAGTCTTGGTACTGTGTGGTTCGAAGGTAGCATTGGGTTGTGAAGGTTTTGTTCCTGGTTCGATAAGGTTGTTCGGGGGTAATCCTGTTCCAAGGTGTGGGTTACTGTTCAGCTTTGTGTGGCTAATACTCTGATTATGTTCTTTGGTTTCCTTCTCGTTCTCGTTTCAAGGGTAACGGACTTCAACCTTGCCATTATGTTTTCTCTCGTTTTCTCTTCTAACGTTTAATGTCACTTAAAACCTATCTAAGAATCGGCCAAACGAGCTGCCATGATTTATTCGAATAAATTCACCAAACAATCAACACATGAAATAACAACCTGAAAATCAGGTCTATATTATGGAACATGCATGTATACATTTAAAAATCTCAATGAATCAAAAGGTATATCCATGGATCGATCTCTATTCTGTTTTGCTTTTCAATATGACGATATACGTTTTTGCTTTGGTCTTAATGTTGTATTAACTATTTGATATATGTTCGTAAATAACTTTATATAAACTAAAAGAACATGGGAATGGTCACTGGAACATGTTAAAATGATTGAAGACAGAAGTATAAAACATGTGAAGCTAAATGATGCCGCGTGGATTGCAACACGCACTACGGTTTTACCTCTCGAGGGATCTCGAGAAGCTTGCAACCCCACCAGGCAGTTAACCTGGACCGATGTAGTATAGTGTAGTGGGCAAAGTACGGGGGATTTGATCGTTCTCTCACAGGGAATAGTGTCGTTAGCTAAAGGCTTACCTCTAATCTAGGTCTAAGGGTGGAGGAAATTCTTTTTGTATTTATATTTTATGGTGAAAGCAGTTAAAAATCTCTGGTTTTGGAGGATAGGCGGAAATTAGTGGCTAGGTCAAACTAACCCAAGTTATCTACTTCTAAAAGCTACTATATTTTTTGTATTTTTTTGTTTTTTAGGAGAAAATCCAGTGGTGGAGAATAGTGTTTACCTTAGAATTTCATACTCCCTAACTATTCTTACGCAATGTTAATTAGTATGTGAGTTGCGTGATTGACGAGTGTATTCCTAGCAATCGTCAGGGAGTGTGCGTTCATTCCCCTAGCTATAAAGTTCTACTCACTCTATGACGATTACGTCAAGCATTCCTCATCATGAGCTCACCGATAGCAACTATCATCGAAATACTACCTAAAATCGATAACGCACATACATCACCGTTTTCTAAAGACTTCAAGCTTGTTACCGTATAGGAGTAGCCAGTTTTTCTCTAGTATAAACAGATGAAACATTCATCAATTACAAATCACAACATACACATCCATTGATAATCAATAGTTTAGGTTTCATTAGATCTAAGCAAACACAAAGTAAATTAGCTAGCATGTAAAAGAAAGACAAGTACAAGCATAAATCCAACAAACTAAATATTGTATGAATAAAGACTTATCTGGATTAAACATGCAAGTTAGAGGGTTAGGATACCTCTAGGTCACTAATACACAATACTAGGGTTTAACCCTAAGTTCTTACCCAAATTCGACTCTAGTTCTCCAAATTATATAAAGTAAAGAAAAGTGTCTAATATATATAGAAAACGCGGGCGACGGCGTCAACCCCAATAGGTGACGTACGTAGCCGCGATTTAAGGGTTTTTACAGACGGCCTTCCTTGACGTGGTCATAATTTGCTGGTTCCAGACTGACCGGCCTTTGGTTGACGGCGTCACCATTTGCCACTACGAACTCTCTGGGCCCGTTCACGAGTATTTTTTTCCAATTCTGGACTTCACTTGTTCCTGACGGTCACCTTGTAGGAGGTGTGACGGCGTCACCTTCTGTAATCTTCAAGGTCTTTTGAGTTTTTGTTGTTTTCCGCACTTTTTCACTCCGAAAACGCCCGAAAATGCTTCTTTTGTGATTTTCCCTTCAAAAGTACCTAAAATGAGAAAAGAAACGACTTTGGGTGAAATCCAAACCAAAAACATACGAATTAGGACTCAAACCGACCCCTAAAAACGTAACATTTTTCGTCTCATCACTAAACCATTAATAGTGAACAAGAGTAAATTGTATTGTGTGTGTGTGTCGTGGTTCTAGTCTCATTCTGTTTATTATCGAAGTGGTGAATTTTTGCATGAGTAATCGTGGGTGTGATGTGTGTTGTGTACTGGTTCAGACCTGGGTACAAACTGTTACATATATACGAATTTATAAGATATAAAACATGTTTGTTTGAGTTGGATCTGAGCGTATAAGAAGGTTTTGAATTGTTTTCTATTTGTTCGAGGGGCTTTAAACAAAAGGAGACCACGACTTTTCTTCATTTTGTTCGAGTAAAATCAAAAAGGAGATTGCTTGCATGCCACTAATATGATATTATGTAATTTGTTAGATCACTATATAAACCTATAGGAAGAATATATATATTATGATAGATGGTCTAACATATATTGAGTATATGAAAGTTGGTTGAATCAGATGTGTATTTGACCTAGTGAAAATGAAAAAACATATTAACTATATATATGAAAAGTGAAGCCATAAAAGTTATAAACATGTACATGTCGTGTGTGTATTAATTTATAATATAAACCCTAAAGTTAAATGTTTGACATATTTAAACCTTATATTTTGGTAAGTTATATTTATAACCCTAAACTTTACTAAATTGACATAATTAGCTCTAAACTATAATAATTGTCATTTTAACCCTTAAATATTATTATAACCTTAAAAGTATTAAATTACTATTCCAGGAAACTTGCTAAATATGGAAGTTACTAAAAATGGAAAGCCGACTAAAATGTGTAATCTGATTTAAAATAAATTATTAATAATAAGCCGATCATTAATTCGTGTAGATTCGCTGAAGAAGGAGTGATTTCCTATTCTTATGTTATGATTTGTTGGCGGTTTAAGGTACTTATATTCTGACCTTTTCAGTAAATGTTTCTCATGACTCTCTCTCTCTCTCCTTTTCTTTTGATCTGACATTCTGTTTAGGGTTCCCGATGCCATTGCTATGAAACCCTATTTTATTTCTGAACCTTTTCTGTGATGAACCTTTGTTATCTGAACCTTCTGATTTGGACTTTCTGATTTGACTTATGTTTTGGACCTTATGATATGAACCTCTGATACGTATTTCTGATCTGACTATTATGATGACCTATAATCTGTGTCATTTATGACGTTCTGTTTGACCTATTCTAGTTTGACACCCGAGCCAAAGTTTGTTTCACTAGGCACGGGGGTTCCATGTCCGTGTCAGTGATGCACCTCTGACATGACTCTAGGGCAGTGGAGTGATGTTCTGCCACGTCCCCTTATCTGTTATCTGTTATGAGCTCAATTATCTGTTTATTATGGCCAATATTATTTCTGTGGGGGCGTATGGATGCATCCTAGATCTGTTTCTGTTATTTGTTATCTGTATCTGGTGATTGATGCTGCGTGCATGCACGTCCTTCACAACTCTGGTAGGTCTCCCTTACATATGCTGCTTTATGTGTGATTATGACTATGATTATGATTATTATGAAGGCATTATATCTGTTTCTGGGCTCGTGGTTGATGACTAACCCTTACCTTACCT
>LBNU01035266.1:11187-49353 GCA_014162995.1 Artemisia annua
ATGATTTCTCATTATTATTATCCTTTTGTTTCTAATACCACGTTAATAAGGATACGGATCAAAGTCATTCCTTAATTAACCATTATGTTTCTCGTTGTTTGTGATTGATCAAGATTACCAAATCATCTGAACATATTCAGGGAAGATCTTGGGCATGGCCATGCCAACATCTTGACAACCCTACGAGGGGGCCAACAGTATTAAACTCCAAAATAAATTTGAAGGAACAAATTCTGTATTGACTACAAGCAAAACCCACGAACTTTGTAACACTTTCGAAAACAACCCTTATGACTACTAGTTACGTATAGTGTTAAGTTGTTCCACAAAAATGTACTACATTCGTGACAGTTATCTTGTATCTCAAGTATGAGGATAACTTCTTAGGATTTATTGAATGACAAGATCCATAAAGTAACATCATGTAGTTGGGATAAGTCCTATATTCGGTATCATCGAATATTATCTGAAATGGTATGTCCACGCATCAATATACTTTAAGTATATTTTACCAACCTTCATATTTGTGTTATTTTAATAATATTCCTGATGTAAAAGTAATGAACAAGAGTAAAGAGAAGAGAGAATTATTATTGAATGATGCCATGAGGTTACAAGTTATTAGATCTAAGCAAACACAAGGTAAATTAGCCTAGCATATTGAAAGAAAGACAAGCACAATCATAAATCACACAACACATAGACATATTGTATGAATAAAGACTTATCTTGGATTAAACATGCAAGTTAGAGGGGTTAGGATACCCTCTAAGGTCTGCAATACACGTACTAGGGTTTAACCCTAAAGTTCTCCACTCCAAAATTCGACTAAAGTTCTATAAGGTTATATAAAGTTATGAAAAATCGTTCTATATATATAGAAAACGCGGGCTGACGGCGTCAGCCCAATAGGTGACGTCGTCAGCTCGGCGATTAGGGTTTCCTGACGGCCTTCCTTGACGTGGTCATAATTGCTGGTTCCAGATCTGACGGCCTTGATTGACGGCGTCACCAAATTGCACTACAAACTCTCTGGCCCGTCACGAGTCTTTTTTTCCACTTCTGGACTTCACTTACTCCTGACGGCGTCACTTTGCAGAGTGTGACGGCGTCACCTTCTATGATCTTTAAGGTCTTTTGAGTTTTTGTTTTTTTCCGCACTTTTTCACTCCGAAAACGCCCAAAAATGCTTCTTTTGTGATTTTCCCTTCAAAAGTACCTAAAATGAGAAAAGAAACGACTTTGGGTGAAATCCAAACCAAAAACATACGAATTAGGACTCAAACTGACCCCTAAAAATGTAACATTTTTCGTCTCATCAGTAACGGTTTTGGTTGAGGCTCCGGTTCATCAAAACTAGGAACTTCCATAGAACTAAAAGAAAGGTTATTACTACTAGTATTCAAACCTATTTCTTCTAGTTGTGTTTGGTCCAAGGGTTCAACCTCTATTGGGGTTCCTATAGTCTCTTCTACTTCTTCCGGGTAGGTCACGGGTGGTGTATGTGCCTCCAATGATGGTAGGACTTGTGGGGTACTTGGTGGGCTTGGGTTATTTACTATATCCTCCATCACATCAAGATCACCTATGTGTTCATCCTCTATTATGGTAGTGCCNACCTATATTCTCATCATGTGTTTTAGTAGAACCTAACCCTAACATTTTCCCAAGTATCTCAAGAGCTTCTCTAGGCATCTCAACTTCTATATCTGAATCATAAGGATCATGACTGCTATATTCAAATTGCCCAAAAGATTCATCATCTGTTTCTTGATATTCATCGTCATCGATCATAAAACCTAGGTCTTTTTGATCAATGTGATCATGTTTCGCTAAATCCTCCATCATATCAAGGCCACCTATGTGTTCATCTTGTATTATGGTAGTGCCTAACCATGACATGCAGCTAGGTGGCTCATAAGAAACTATCCTAGGTGAAGGCTCATATGAAGTATTCTGAGGGTTTGATGGAGCTCCTAATGTGACTTTTTTAAAAGTTTTATGCACTTGGTCTCTTTTCTCAAGGTACTCACTGAAATCAATGCAAGATCCAGTTCTCATCATTTCACTACTCCATCTTGAAAAGTCCAAATTGGTGTAGTTATATTTTTTCTGGTAAAACTCTAGTGTCGGACTTGGTGGATTCACGTTCTCCATAATGGCAAACGGAATGGTCAATGAAAATTAGGAACAAAGGCACAAAGAATAAGATAGACTAAAGAAAATCCTAGAAAATAAAAATCTCACTAGAAAGGATTCTAGCGAGTAGACCTAAAGAAATAAAAATTTCTACCTAAACAATAACTATTCCCCGGCAGCGGCGCCAAAAACTTGATGCGTGGTTTTGTGACCTTACAACAGGTTTTACCTCTCGAGGGATCTCAAGAGGGTTACAACCCCACCAGGCAGTATACCTGACCGATGTAGTATAGGATAGTGGTAAGTACGGGGGATTGATCGTTCTCTCACAGGGAATAGTGTTCGTTAGGATAGAAAAGCTACTATNCCGAATCAAAAGGATCATGACTGCTATATTCAAATTGCCCAAAAGATTCATCATTTGTTTCTTGAGATTCATCGTCATCGATCATAAAACCTAGGTCTTTTTGATCAATGTGATCATGTTCCGCTAAATCCTCCATCACATCAAGATCACCTATGTGTTCATCTTGTATTATGGTAGTGTCTAACCATGACATGCAGCTAGGTGGCTCATAAGAAACTATCCTAGGTGAAGGCTCATATGGTGCATAGGTTTCACTGAATGAGGTATTCTGAGGGTTTGATGGAGCTCCTAAGGTGACTTTTTTAAAAGTTTTATGCACTTGGTCTCTTTTCTCAAGGTACTCACTGAAATCAATGCAAGATCCAGTTCTTATCATTTCACTACTCCATCTTGAAAAGTCCAAATTGGTGTAGTTATATTTTTTCTGGTAAAACTCTAGTGTCGGACTTGGTGGATTCACGTTCTCCATAATGGCAAACGGAATGGTCAATGAAAATTACGAACAAAGGCACAAAGAATAAGATAGACTAAAGAAAATCCTAGAAAATAAAAATCTCACTAGAAAGGATTCTAGCGAGTAGACCTAAAGAAATAAAAATTTCTACCTAAACAATAACTATTCCGCGGCAGCGGCGCCAAAAACTTGATGCGTGGTTTTGTGACCTTACAACAGGTTTTACCTCTCGAGGGATCTCAAGAGGCTTACAACCCCACCAGGCAGTGTACCTGACCGATGTAGTATAGGATAGTGGTAAGTACGGGGGATTGATCGTTCTCTCACAGGGAATAGTGTTCGTTAGGATAGAAAAGCTACTATAATAGGTCTGAAGGTGGAAGGAAGATTCTTTTTGTATTTTTATATTTTTTAGAAAGCAATTAAAATCTCGGTTTTTGGAAGAAGGGCGGAATTAGTTGTTAATCAACTAACCCAAGTTTACTACTTTTGCAATTGAAAATAAAATATCTAAAACTATGGTGGTGGTGAAAACAATATGGAGAAAATTGTGTTTACTTAGATTTAATTACTCCCTAACTATCTTTTATCGGTTAATTGATATGTGTGTTACTTGTGTGGATGAAAGGTGTATTCCTAATAACTCATGGAGTGGCATACATATCTCTCCAATTCTATGAGCTCTTATCTCCTCCTATGCCATGCACGGCACAACCATAGGGATTATAAACAGTGGCTCATGCGTTAAATACTACCTTAATAGCCTAGTATGCCTCGACTACATGTTTCCCAAGACGTTCAAGCACGTTACCATAAAAGAGGTTGGCCAGTTTTCTTGAGCCTAACATCGATGAAACAATCATCCCAACAAACAACAACACACACCAATCAACCAATAATTAATAGTTAGGTTTCATTAGATTTAAGCAAACACTAGAGAATTTAGCTACTCATGTTAATTGAAAAATAAGCAAGATAGATAGACAACACCCACATAGACATATTGATTGAATTAAAGTGAAGACTTATCTTTAATTAAGCACTAGGGTTCCAAGGGTTGGAAACCCTAAAATTCACAGAAAATTCGTTTTTAGGGTTTGCCCAAAAAGTTCTCCATAAAGTTCCACACATAATGAATGAAAAATAGAAAACTATATATAGATTTTATGTTCGGACGGCGTCAGCTTATAGGGTCTGACGCCGTCAGCTCGCCGCCATTAGGGTTCTTGGATGGCCTAGATCCATTTGGGACGTGGTCAGCATGTAAAACCTTCTGGGTCGTCTCTCTTTAACTTTGTTCCTGATGGCCTACACCTTTTAACACCTGACGGCGTCAGGTGTAAATTCTTGAAATCTTTCTGGCCTGTCATTTGATAATTGAATTCCACTCTTTTGTCACCCTTGCTGACGGCGTCACCTAGTGACTTCTGACGCCGTCAGGTTGTAAAATCCTGCTTCTTTAAGACTTTGTCTTTTTCTTCACTTTTATGCTCCAAAAACGTCCAAATGTGCATGTTTTCTAGTATTCCTCTCAAAAGTACCTAAAATGACAAAAGGAACGATTTAAGGCAATATTTGATCACATTTATACGAATTAGGGCTTAAATGACCCCCTAAAAGTGTAACACTTTTCGTCTCATCAGATGCCATGATCTTAGCTTATGTGATGAGTTGATTGTTATTGAATATGATGATGTTATGGTTAGATGAGATTTGGGTAATAAGCCCGGAAAGTAAGTGTTTATGTATATGTTATTTATGTGGAATGAAGTATAATTGTATGTTATGATCGTTTTACTTACTAAGCATTTGTGCTTACAGTTTAGTTGTCTAATCGTTTTGTAGGTTGGCATGTTTATATGGATGGCTTGGAGGTAAGGATTAAGGATTTGAATATGCGAGATTAAGGTAGCACGTGTAGGAGCTTAGGTAGAATACCGGGCTCATGTGTAAGTTTGTACCCCTGTTGGTCCTTTATGGGTTGGTAGCGTGTAGCCGAATAGCAAGTTGTATGTTAAGGTCGTTCAAACGATTTGGTAGTCATTTGGTATGTCAAAGTGAGTTAGAAGTGTTTATAGTCAAGTATAAAGGAGTGTTTGGTTCATAGTTAAAGTGTTAATTTATGGTTAAAGGTGATATGGTTAAGTGTAGTATGCGAATGGGTCAAAATAACCACCCGTCACTTTGTAAAGCATGTTTCCGAGGGTCATTGTGACCATGTTTATGTACATATTTGATGTTTATAATGTCCTAATGATTTCTGAAAATTTTTGTAAATTGTCGAGTTATAGAAGTTGAGTTTTAGTCATTTTGGTTAAGTATGAAAATGGGACAACAATTAGTACAGAAAATGTGTCATGTTAGAAAAATCATATCTTTTAATCTGTAACTCGTTAGAAATCGTACCACCCGTCATTTTAAAGGTAATTGAGTCTATTTTCATCTAAAAATAGTCTTAAGGGCTGGTTTGTAATAGGTCATTGTAAGTTCTTTGAAGAGTAACAGAAGGTCAGTTTTAGGCCATGTCGTTTCCGTGTAACAGTTTAAAATTTTGGTCAAATCGGGCACGGGGCGTAACACTAAGCTTGGGCCAAACTTATCTAAGCTCAACCCAAAACCAACTCATCATGTTTTATTGCTTTCGTGTCTGCGATCTGGGAGACGAGGGCAACACAAAGCGCAAACACCCTAAGTAAAACCTTGAAAACATAAAACGTAAATCTAAACACAATGTACTAATCCCATCCAAATTGTAACCTTGTCCCCTCCAAGCTAGCCTTCTAAACCCAGCGTGTAAAACTATAAACCACCTAAAGTCAACTCTTGTTAAACTCCCAAATGTCCTTCTTTGGCTTCTCCATGCAACATTCGATAGTCATGTACCAAGGCTAAAGTCAACTTCTACAAAACTTGTGCTATTTCTTTTCTCTATATAGAGGAGGCCTTAAACACTTCTTACTATCACCATGAAGCAAAACACAAACACACATATTCCTCTTTGTTTCTGTCGATCAAAGAGAAAACAAGCAAGAGCACTAGAGTTAGCTTTCGAGCTCTTAGAGTTGCAGGTTTAGTTAGTTACGGGTTTAAGCTTTGGAGGCTAGGGTTCGTATCATCGTCACTCTCGCTCACACTCACCTTCATATCTTGTCACCACCTTTGGTGTAGTAAGCACCTTCAACCTTTTTCAATACGTACTATAAACATTTTTGATAGCATTGTTGTTCTTCGCGACACTAGTTCACGTATCATTGTCTTTCCTTTCACGTTATGGCAAGGAAACACACATTTTACTTACATCTCATACAAATTTACAAGTGAAACAAAGGAGTTTGGAAAGCTAAAAGGATTTTCGGATACTTTGGAAGCAAATCGAGTTTATAAATTCTTGGTTCATTTTTCATTCGACTACACCTCCAAATCTTTGTAAGAAAAACACTAATTTGAAACCTTTATGCTTATTTCATTTCATATGATCAATCGTATGTAGCATATAGTTTGCGTTTCATTTATGCTACTCTATTTTAAACCAAGTTCATGACATGTTGCTAAATGAAATGTATTAAACAAAACAAACGTGTCATGAAAACATACTCACTGTCGACATATATATAAATGCATGCATATTGCAAGTTGTCTATTATTGCTTGAAGACTTGTGTGGATTCTTTTAAATTTGCTTAAATAAAATCCTAATAGCTCCCCGGCAGCGGCGCCAAAAACTTGATGTAGGTTTTACCGACCAGGTTTTAATATTCATAAAGTTGCTCGTTTACCTAAGGTCTACCTAATGCACTATGCGGCAGTGTACCCGGTAGTGTGAGGTATAGCTAGATGGTAAAGCCGAGGTCATCCCGAGAGCTATGCGTATGGAAATTATCTAAGCTTAGTGTCACATTTAAAAGGGGTTTTATGATTAAAATGATTAATTAAAATAATAAAAGTAAATAACAAAAAGCAAGTAAATAAATGAAAGGAAATCAGTAGGGAGAAATGGTGTTAACCTAATTACTACTCTTGTTATTATCATGACAAGTTTTCTAATTAATGCATCCTATCGTTTCGTCTGGGGGTTATACTCATTAGACTCAGATAGTTAAATCGCCTAACCTATCTTACACCTTGTCCTATTCTCACAAACTTTAAATTGCAAGAGTTCATCAGTCGGCGTGAACCTACGAGATGCAAGAGTCTTTAAGTACCTCTACTAACTTGGACTAGTCTAACGGGATGTGGGTATTGGTAGGTGGTCCTATGGTCAATTTGCACGTGTATGGTGATATTTCTATTGGTAGGTAGGCCTGACTTTGCTACAGCGTAGATCTAGGTTTAGCTACACCCTAGCCTTTGTTAATTTAATCTACGATGTAGCTTGATCAAAGTGCCATGGCCTTAGCTCTTCAGTTGTCACTTCTACGCCCTAGCTTTGTCTTGAGTTACGTCATAGTCTTCATGGATGAGTGCTACGTCGTAGGTAAATGGAACCTTTACGCCGTAGTTAATGTATAATCCGCATACATCAATAATTTTCACATTAAACCTTCTTTTCGTTCCTTTGCTCATCTTTACCCAACAAACAGAATATAAACAAATAAGAGTATATATCCTAACATATTAACACAAAAGATGAGTAATCTAGGAGAAATTAACACTAAAATATGGGTATTATATGATGTTATCCTGAGCCATTACTCAATACTAATTTTTTTTTCTAATTAAACCATAAATATTTCTGTAATCTTGTTTGTATATGGTTGATTAAGTATAACACATGCGTAAATTTTTTGGAAACATTCAATTTTTCCATTATTATGGTTTCGAAGAAAGTATGCTCCCTTTTTAATAAAAAAATGTGATCCTGTGAAAAAATTTGTACTTTCTCCGTCCCGAAGAGTGTCTGCAAACAAAAAATAGACAAATTATGATAAGTCTAATTAATGCAAGTATTGATTGATAAAAGTCATTTTTACCCCACTTTTATTATATAAATTGAGGAATTAATGAAAGTTTGATTATATAGGTAAAATAGGAAAAACAATCATAATTAATATACATATATCAAAACTTGACACTATTTTTGGACAAACATAAATAGTAAGGTGGACAATTTTTATCTGGAACGGATGACATATGCACAATGTGAAGGTTGTGTATATTCTTGGCTGAGGGCTAATAAACCATGTGAAGATGTGAAATTTACCAAAACAATGTCTTAATATGATTGTGCCTTTAGCTATGATGTGTAAAATGTAAGTCTTGGTTTATTCCATATGTTGATAGATACAAAAATAGAAATCAAGTGTTAAGTGGGAAGGAAAATGTGATAGGCTCACATGATATTGTCATATAATCATATCTATTCTCTTCTAATTAAAGTTCTGCAATTAAAAATGTGAATCCCAGAAATTATTGAAAAAGATCATGCTTTGCGAGGGAGATAAATGTGATGCGTTAATGCAATATACATGTGATCATGAAACTAAAGGGTGGAGAACATTGTATGGACATGAATATAAATTGCAAGATGTGATATTAAGCCAGCATCAATCTTTACTTCTCACAGTTTTCTTAGAAAACTAACCATTTTGTTTAAGCCTTGGCTAGCCGCAAAACCTCCATCATGAGGTGCACCGTCATCCAAACTCTTAGCTTTCTTCTTTTATTTGCACATCAAGATGATTATTTGACTCAAGCATCAATAGTTCAAAAGATGAATCAAGTGAACGAGCCCGTGCCACCAAAGTTTTCGCCAACTGAAAGCGGGCCATCTCCACCTGGTGAGGGACACCATATTCTGCCAACACGAAGCGGACCAAACCTACACTTTCCAGGTGTGGGACATGAAGGCTTGCCTTCTTGGAAGCAATCGAGCAGATACTCTCCAGGTGTGGAACATGCAGGACCATCTCCATGTGGTAAGGGACACGAAGGTTTACTTTCGTGGAAACAACCAAACTGTAATACCCTGTAATTTTTCCAATCATTATTAATGTTAAACTCGAAGTAAATTGAATTGAAAGTTTAATTAGCCCTTTCACGAGTTATGTTTTTATACAACGTGTCTACAATTTTTATTTGTCAACTAATGTGGAACGTGATTCATACCTCACCTCGAATGGCTCACTTGCGCATCTACGACTAAGTGTTAATATCAGGACAACCAAACCCGACAAAGCTTATAGACTTCCATAGGCCCGTAATTCTCTAACGAACTACTCACTTTATATCAATCTTTTGTAATTGGCCAGTGGCGGATCCAGGAATTCGGCTTAGGGTATGCACTATTTTTGTAGAGTTATTGATAAATTTGATTTTTCGGGGTTGCATTTTTCGGGTCGGGCTTTCAGGGTTCGGTTTGGGAGGATTGTTTCACTTTTTGAATTCTATATTAGAGTCGGTATGGTTTATCAAGTTCGGGTTATGCGAGACTGAATTTATTTTCGGATTCAAACGTTTTAATTATAGTTTGCAGTTTCGGTACATTTTTTTAACGTTACACAATTTCACATCTAAAAATTCTATAAACAACAGTCTTAAGAAATGTTTTAACATATCCTAGTTCTTAATTGTAAACTTGTAAAGGAAATGTTAAAATACACGGTAATAACAATAAAAATGAGTACTCCGTAAAAGTTAGTATGCATAAGTTATGGTTTAAGTGGGTTGGGCTTAAGGTGGGGAAGTAGACAAAAATATATCATAAGTAGTAATTACATTTACATGTCAAGTGGGCCACGATGATTGGGAAATGAAAAAAGATATTATACTGTACCTCATTATTTTGACTATTTAACCTTCTTCTTCAAATGAACGCTGACCACCTGCTCATATTACCAGTCTTTTCTTCTCTTTTTTTTCATCTTCTTTTCTTTTTGAGTTAGTGGGTATGCACTGATAAATTTCGAATATTTTTGAGGGTGTGCACTTATAAATTTGTAGTGTATTTTGTACTAACTTTCGGAAAAATCAAAATTCTTTTACACTACTAAGAATTTAGACAGGGTATGCACGTGCATACCCTCTCATCAAGCTAGAACCGCCCCTGAATTGGGCTAACTTAACACATACATTTATATACCTTGGGTTCGACCCAATTTAGAAACAAAATAAACTAACCCACCTTAAGACTAAGCTTGGGCCTAACTTGTCTAAGCTCAACCCAAAACAAACTCATTATATCGTATTGCTTTCGTGTGTGCGAGCTGGGAGACGAGAGCAACACAAAACGCAAACACCCTAAGTAAAACCTTGAAAACATAAAACGTAAATCTAAATACAATGTACTAATCCCATCCAAATTGTACCCTTGTCCCTTCCAAGCTAGCCTTCTAAACCCAACGAGTAAAACTATAAACCACCTAAAGTCAACTCTTGTCAAACTCCCAAATGTCCTTCTTTGGCTTCTCCATGCAACATTCGACAGTCATGTACATGCTAAAGTCAACTTCTACAAAACTTGTGCTATTTCTTTTCACTATATAGAGGAGGCCTTAAACACTTCTTACTATCACCACGAAGCAAAACACAAACACACATATTCCTCTTTGTTCCTGTCGACTGTCGAGCAAAGAGAAAACAAGCAAGTGCTCTAGAGTTAGCTTTCGAGCTCTTAGAGTCGCGGGTTTAGTTAGTTACGGGTTTAAGCTTTGGAGGCTAGGGTTCGTATCCTCGTCACTCTCGCTCACACTCACCTTCATATCTTGTCACCACCACTTTGGTGTAGTAAGCTCCTTCAACCCTTTTCAATACTTACTATAAACATTTTTGATAGCATTGTTGTTCTTCGCGACACTTAGTTCATGTATCATTGTTTTTCCTTTCACGTTATGACATGGAAAACACACATTTTACTTACATCTCATACAAATTTACAAGTGAAACAAAGGAGTTTGGAAAGCTAAAAGGATTTTCGGGTATACTTTGGAAGCAAAACGGATTTATAAATTCTTGGTTCATTTTTCATTCTACTACACCTCCAAATCTTTTTAAGAAAAACACTAACTTGAAACCTTTATGCTTATTTCATTTCATATGATCCATCGTATGCAGCATATAGTTTGGTTTTCATTTATGCTACTCTATTTTAAACCAAGTTCATGACATGTTGCTAAATGAAATGTATTAAACAAAACAAACGTGTCATGAAAACATACTCACTGTCGACATATATATACATGCATGCATATTGCAAGTTGTCTATTGTTGCTTGAAGACTAATTGTGTGGATTCTTTTCAAATTTGCTTAAATACACTAGTGCTTATTTACTACACAAATCTACACACTCATTTCCTTGTGTTGAGATTTTGATTTCAAAACAATAAATGAAACGTAAAACCTTAAGTCTTCGCTCTTGTGGACAGACGCCCCTTTGACTTATAATGCTTACTCGTGGCTTACTAGCTTATTTTTCAAAGTTATAAAAAGTATTTTTTATGCTTAACTTATTTGCTTATCGGGCTGGTTATCGAACCCGAAACGAACACACTAATGGACCGTAGGGCCCAACCCGTAACCTTTTAGCTTATTAATAAACTAGCGTACGAGATTTTGCTTTTTGAGACGAGAACTAACTCTTTTAAACGTCACATGAAATCGGTTAAGTGTTTGGTCACGTTTGAGTTTTTAGTTGTAAAAACTTACATAAGTCGCAGAACTTATGTGAGCTTATTTTGGTCCCATATTGCGTTAATTCGTGCTTACCCATAGGCACGTAAATATCATTTGAAACATGACTCCCAAACATATTTGAAACAATATACCCATGCACGACACACTGAGATTGATATAACTGAATATGAAACACATGAATATAACTGGTGAAACACATGAATATAACTGAATATGAAACACATGACTAGAAATCCATTTATATAAACAGTTTAAGTGAACAAACAATAAGTTGGGTTAGTCTGTTGGTTGGGTTGTTGTCTATCAAGCGCAAGGTCAGGGGTTCGAACCCTACACCTGTCGTTTTTGTTTTTATTTCTTTTTGACAAGTTTTCACAAAGGGTGATGATTTGCACACTCTCTCAATTGACTGGGACACTCCAATTTAGTGTGTTTGGACATTTATACCCTCACATGGATGAAAATGTACTTGAACTATTAGGGGTTGGCTAATATCTTTTCAACAAAATTAATGCTTATTGTAAAAGTAATGAACAAGAGTAAAGAGAAGAGAGAATTATTATTGAATCAATCCATGATGTTACAAGCAGGATGTATATATAAGGCTAATAGTCTAAACCCTAACTTGTTCCTAAAGAATAGGATGAATAGACATAACCCATAGGCCCATATATAATTTATAATACTCCTCCTTGGATATTCATCGTTCATTACACGCCATAAACTGCCTCATTAAAAACCTTATCAAGAAAAACCCAATGGGATAAAAACTTGATGAAGGAAAAGAGTGCAGTACGCATAATGCTCCTCCTCAAATTAATGCATATCTTTTAAGCGTCGAAGGCCAATCTTACGAACCAGTAGCTCAAAAACTCTTGTTGGCAAAGACTTTGTGAATAAATCGGCCAAATTGTCACTTGATCGAACTTGACGAACATCAATAACTCCATCCTTTTGAAAATCATATGTAAAGAAAAATTTCGGAGAAATATGTTTTGTTTTGTCACCTTTGATATATCCTTCCTTGATTTGAGCTATACATGCCGCGTTTTCTTCACATAACATGGTTGGATTTCCTTTAATAGACTCGAGCCCACATTCTTCTTGGATGTTTTGAATCATTGATCTTAACCAAACGCACTCTCGACCAGCTTCATAAAGTGCAATAAGTTCAGCATGATTTGATGATGTTGCAGTTAAAGATTGCTTTGTCGACCTCCAAGAAATTGCAGTGTCTCCATATGTGAAAACATACCCTGTTTGGGATCGTGCCTTATATGGATCAGACAAGTAACCAGCATCAGCATATCCAACCAACTTTGATTTCGAATTCTTTTGGTAAAATAATCCCATATCACGGGTACCACAAAGATAACGGAAAATGTGTTTGATTCCATTCCAATGTCGGCGTGTTGGTTCCGAACTATATCTTGCTAGTAAGTTTACTGAGAATGCAATATCTGGACGTGTATTACTAGCAAGGTACATCAAAGCCCCTATCGCACTTAGATATGGTATTTCAGGACCAAGAATGTCCTCATCATGTTCTTTGGGGCGGAACGGATCAAGTTCCCGGTCAAGTGAACGACCGACCATTGGTGAGCTTAGTGGATGAGCTTTATCCATATTGAATCGTTTCAATATCTTTTCCATATAGTTTGATTGATGGACAAATATTCCACTTGACAAATGCTCAATTTGCAAGCCCAGAAAAAACTTGGTTATACCAAGATCTTTCATTTCAAATTCATTCTTTAATAAATTTGCAGTATGTTCAATTTCATCAATATTTTCGATGATATTTAAATCATCAACATACACTGCAATGATTGTGAAACCCCCTTTTGATCTTTTGATAAAAACACACGGACTTATTTGATTACTTTTGTATCCTTCTTTTGAAAGATATTCACTCAGGCGATTATACCACATTCGTCCTGATTGTTTTAGACCGTATAAAGATCTTTTCAATTTAATTGAAAACATTTCACGGGGCTTAGATTTACAAGCTTCCGGCATTTTCAATCCTTCGGGGATTTTCATGTAAATGTTACTATCAAGTGATTCGTACAAGTAAGATGTGACAACATCCATAAGGCGCATTTGAAGCCTTTCAACATTTGCAAGACTAATTAAAAATCTGAGAGTCGTTGCATCCACAACAGGTGAATATGTTTCTTCATAATCTACCCCGGGTATTTGTGAGAAACCTTGTGCTACAAGTCGTGCTTTGTATCTCACAATTTCATTTTTCTCGTCTCTTTTTATAGCAAATGCCCATTTATAGCCTACCGGCTTCACATTATCTGGGGTTAATGTCACAGGGCCAAATACTTGGCGCTTTTCAAGTGAATCTAGTTCAGCTTCTATGGCATCTTGCCATTTTGGCCAATCTTTTCTTTGTCGTCATTCTCTAATAGATTTTGGCACAGAAACTTCATCATTTATTATTTCACTTGCTATAGCATATGCAAAAATTTCATCAACACATGTTTCATTACGATTCCATGTTGTACCATTTTGTACAAAGTTTATTGAGATCTCATATTCATTTGGTACATGGCTATTCTCAAGAGATTTTTCCACAATTTCTGTGTTATTTTTAATCTCTTCTGGGATTTTATTGATAACAACTTCTTGGACTTTGCCAGTTGTATTCTGCTCTTTCCTTTTTCGTGGATTTGTATCCTTAGAACCCATTGGTCTTCCACGCTTTCTGCGTACATTTGACTCATTCAGAGTTTCAGGAATATCAATTCGAGAAGGCGCATTTAAAGTTGGAATATATGATTTTGTAACCCTTTTTGTATCTGTAAATGCATCAGGCAATTCATTTGCTATTCTTTGCAAGTGAATGAGCTTTTGAACCTCTAACTCACATTGACCACTCCGAGGGTCAAGAAAAGATATTTGTGATGCATTCCAAGTTATATCTTGTTTGTCCAACTTTTTATTTTCTCCTCCTAAGATTGGGAACATTGTTTCATCAAACTGGCAATCAGCAAAACGTGCTGTAAAAACATCTCCAGTTAATGGTTCCAAGTATTTTATTATTGATGGAGAATTAAAACCAACAGAAATTCCCAATCTTCTTTGAGGTCCCATCTTTGTTCGTTGTGGTGGTGCTATTGGGACATAGACACCACAACCAAATACTTTTAGATGAGACAAACTTGGTTCTTTTCCAGAAACCAGTTGGAGAGGAGAATACTTATGAGATGCGCTTGGTCTTAATCTAATAAGAGCAGCAGCATGTAAGATAGCATGTCCCCATGCAGAGGATGGCAATTTTGATTTCATAAGTAGTGGTCTAGCAATAAGTTGTAATCTTTTTATTAAAGATTCAGCTAGACCATTTTGTGTATGCACATGTGCTACAGGATGCTCAACCTCAATCCCGATTGACATACAAAAATCATTAAATGATTGAGATGTAAATTCTCCTGCATTATCAAGTCCGATCTTTTGGATTTGATAATCTGGGAAATGTGCTCTTAATTGAATTATTTGGGCTAATAGCCTTGCAAAAGCAACATTTCTTGATGCTAACAGACAGACATGGGACCATCGGGATGATGCATCAATTAATACCATAAAGTGTCGAAATGGTCCACACGGAGGAGTAATTGGCTCACAAATGTCTCCTTGAATTCTTTCTAGAAACAAAGGAGATTCTTTTTTAAGTTTATTGATTGAGGGCCTAGTTATCATTTTTCCAAGAGAGCATGCTCCACATGATAATTATTTTGATAATAGGATCTTGAGATCCTTTAGTGGATGCCCATTTGAGCTCTCAATTATTCTCCTCATCATAATATCACCCGGATGACCCAATCGATCATGCCAAAGGGTAAATATTTTTGGATCTATACCCTTTCGGGTAGAAACCATATTTATTTCTGTTTGATTGATGTATGTAAAATACAATCCAGAAGATAGACCTTTCATTCTTTCCATTATGGTCTTTTTCCATTTTCAATGGATGTAATTTGGAGATACTCAACATTATTTTCATTCATGGTTTCAAGATGATAACCATTGCGTCTTATATCCTTAAAACTTAGTAGATTTCTCCTGGATCTACTAGAATATAACGCATCATTTATTATTAATTGTGTACCGTTAGGTAACACAATGCAGGCTTTGCCAAAGCCTTCAATCAAGTTGCTAGTACCACAAATTGTGTTGACATTTGCATTTGCTATGTGAAATTCATAAAAGTATTTTCTGTTTTTCAAAATGGTATTTGTTGTTCCACTATCTACTAGCTAGACACTCGTCTTCACCGTTTTCTAAAATGCTTTTCATATCCTTGAACATAAAAATAAAATAAATAAATAAGCATTTCAAAGTAAAAGAAAACTTTAAGGAAAAAAATAAATACTTCATTAATTAGAGGTTCAATACATGAGTAACAATGCTAGAACAAACCTAGCTTATTCAACACAAAATTTAAACTTAAACACTTATTGCGGAAAAATAAAAATGCAACTAGATAGCTAGTTATTATTTCCATCATTGGAGAAAGAAGCAACAACGTCTTCGACATCATCAAAGAAATCTGAGGAGTCGAAGCGCACATTGGGATTTGGCTCATTATCATTGAAACTATCAAAGAAGTTTGTTTCATCATTGAAATTATCAATGAAGTTTGTTTCAATGTCTTTTCCTTTCTTTTTGAGTGATGCTTGATAAAGATCAACAAAGTGTCTTGAGGTGCGACACTGTTTTGCCCAATGAGTGTTCATGCCACATCTGTGGCAAGCATTTCCAGAATGTTTAGGAGCTGGCTTTTGCATCTTTTTGCCTTTATCATCTTTTTTCTTGAAATCGTATGGCTTAGGATTATAACCATCACGATGCCAAACAATATTTCGACCACGTCCACGGCCACGACCACGACCTCGTTCATTTCCACGGTTATTACCATGTTCACGACCCCGACCCCTCACATTTGATGTTGCATGCACTTCAGGCAATGCAGTAGAACCAGTGGGGCGTGCTTGATGATTTTTCATCAAAAGCTCATTATTTTGTTCAGCAACAAGGAGAACAGATATTAGTTCGTGGTATTTTTTGAAGCCACGTTCTCGATATTGTTGCTGTAAGAGCATATTTGAAGCATGAAAAGTAGAGAAAGTTTTCTCTAGCATGTCTTCGTCAGTAATCTTTTCTCCGCACAATGTTAGTTTAGATGTGATGCTAAACATTGCGGAATTGTACTCGCTGACACTTTTAAAATCTTGCAACCTGAGGTGCATCCAGTCATAGCGAGCTTTAGGAAGGATTACTTGTTTTTGATGATCAAACCTTTCTTTTAAACTTTGCCATAACATTAACGGGTCTTTCACCGTTAGATATTCCTTTTTTAGGTCCTCATGAAGATGATGACGCAGGAATATCATGGCTTTGGCACGTGCTTGTGCAGAGGCCGTATTTCCAGTTTTGATCGTTTCTCCCAAATCTTTTGCAGTTAAATGGATCTCAGCATCAAGAGTCCAAGGGAGATAGTTTTTTCCAGATATGTCAAGAACAGCAAAATCGATATTCGAAAGCTTTGAGTTTGACATTTTTTTTTTAACTACATAAAAAGACAAATGCATTAGAAAATCATATAATAGATTACTCTCCTACTACTAGCACCCCTTTTTTTTCTTCATAGCAAGACTAAAGTTAATTACTAGAATAATACATATATATATATATATATATATATATATATATACTATTCACGTCATGAAGTACAAAGTATATGCAATTGGAGCATTGACATTTTTTCAGTTTGATAATTAAGGAAATATTGAACAAAAGAGAACGTGTATACATAATTATAAAAGATATTTTGTACTCCATCTTGACGTGAATAATTACACTAGTTAAGAATGTAAGGAGTAAATAAAAAACATGTAACGATAGAACATTTAAAGTCATAACATGAGGTTATGATATTGATCTTTATAAAAAGACCATATTAGAACTTGAGGTTCTATTTTTTTTTTCTCTCATAACTTGAGGTTATGATTTTTTTTTTCTCATATTGATTCTTGAAAGAATCATATTAGAACTTTGAGGTTCTAACTTTTTTTCTTTTTTGTTCAACATAGCATTAATAGATGAACATGAGAGTAAAAAAAATGCAATTCTCTTTATGTAATTACTATAGAACATGAATTGTTCTTGTAAATTACAATAGAAATCAATAACAAACTATAACATATTATTCATTATTGTTATGCGAAACAAGACATAATATATAGTATCGATTATAATATATTCCATAGTGTTGCGTAAAGCAAAGGTATCCGTCCAATGCATATTGATTATGCCAGATAGACAATTTTGTTTGAAACAATATTAAGATTTAAAAAAAAAACTCTAGAATATATAAAAAAAAAAAATCGTCATCTTTTCATATATTTTCTACATCTAGCAGAGATAAGTCATTCTATCACACAAACTAAAGAAACTGCAAGGGACAAAACTATTACGTTACAAGACACTAGCAACAAAAATATACGCTAAGAGTTAAAAAAAATATATATATATGTCACATTATATTTCAATATGAAACACGATCAGTAAACGCCGAATGAAAAAAAAAATATTATTACTATTATTATTTTTTACCTCTTTTTCTTAGAGCAAAGATCGTGCTGATAACGTGATGTACAAGTAATGAACAAGAGTAAAGAGAAGAGAGAATTATTATTGAATGATGCCATGAGGTTACAAGCAGGATGTATATATAAGGCTAATAGTCAAACCCTAACTTGTTCCTAAAGAATAGGATGAATAGACATAACCCATAGGCCCATATATAATTTATAATAATTCCCATATTATTAACCGACAACAGACAATTTAGAATAACATTTATTCACGGATTAAACATGCAAAAACATGATACAGTATATTATAAATGAAATCAAACATACCAAGTATTTTAATTCATTATAATAATTGTTTAATAACCCTTATCCAAATACTAAATAGATCAATGCATGATAACTCTAATTGATGAATTATATCTCAAGTAATGACATTCATACTTGTTGACAAAACATAAATCATCCAACTTTGATCTATCGGAATTTTGAGAATACTTATTTAAGAATTCAACTAGTGAAGTTCTTGTATATGTGCATACTCAACTATTTGATAATGCCACATAATATTTCATAAAATGTGTGACATCCTTAACCACCAATTTATGATAATCAAAGTCCAAAACATTTTAAAGTTTAAACTTTAAAGTATTCTTATTCTTTAATGTATAATGCAATTATGCTTTTAGAAAGCAAATCACAACTAGTACATATGGCTAAGGATGAAGTTCTTATTATGACTAGTATTGAGTGTCATCTCAATTTCATGAGCATATTGTATGCAAACAACAATATGCTATTAAAAATTACCATCTATACTGGAAGCTATTCCAGGCTGAGGATGTGATTCTATATCCAAATATATTCTTTTAGAATATTAATTACACAAGTTATCTAATAACTTTCAATTAGATATCAATGTTGTCAAATCATCTTATATTAAAGCATGATACAACAATAACATGATGTACATGAAAAATCCTTGAATCATACTTAGATTTTACATATCCATTTAGATTATCTAAATGATATATAATGTTCTATTAGGTTCATTTACCGCACATGTTTATTAAATAATAAACTTTTATTTCAAGGTCGTATGTCTTATTTACTAAATCTTTCAAGTAAGTTTCATTCCAAACTAAGACTTAATATTTTATTTATATGGAATGTTACCTTTTATATGTTCTAAAAACATATATTATTTAGGAAATTAAACATACTACTCCCACTAGCTTTCAGAAATACTTAGAAATTATCTTATTTTAGTTATAAATCAAAACATGGATTTAATAATTTAAACATAAGAATAATCTCTTAGATGCATGTATTTATCCATTTATGGATTATTGCACTTTGTACACTTCTAAAGATTTATTTGAATTCATAACTCCTTTTGATTACTTATCGTCCTCGCTCAAGTAATCACTCAAGAAAGAGTTTTGATATTCCATTGTCAATTTTATATTAATAAGAATATGACAATCATAATCTTTATATATTTAATGTGTATAGGATAAAATTATTCAATCACAGTTAATTGCTTAAATGTGATTAATAATCTTGTCATAGGACATACATTAAATACGTGTACAATATTATCCATATGATTTCTATACAAAGATTCAAACTTATTTTCATTTTCTAGTCTAACTATTAAGATAAACTGTTGGGTCTAATATTTGAGTTGATATGACAAAATACATGAAAGATGAAGGACTTAAGAAGACAAAGTGAAGAATGAAGAAACTGCAAAAGACAGGGACTTGATTTACAAAGAAGTTTTTGCATTATAGTCCTTTGTAGTATTTTGCGTAACAAACCGGAATTTTTCTGTAAGATATCACTTAACATCAAATTCGTGTGGTATAATTGTGTGGTTCGTTTCAAGAGGGAAGAAAGAAAGAAGAAAACTAGAGAGAGAAAGTAGAGAGAGAAAAGAGATGGCACCAAGAGAGAAAACCAAAAAAACGAAAAATAGATTATGAGAGGTGCAACCCTCTCCAAGGATGGAGAGGGCTTTTATATGTACATGAGTTTTTGCCACTACGGGCTGTGGATCAGGCATACAGTGGGTAAAGACCCGTCCTTCTTCCACGAATACTAACTACTTCTAATCTACGTTTTACTAACTATTATAAATACTACGAGCTAAACAATGCTTAATCATATTTGGGGTGACTGAATCTTTCTTACACAAAATTCGTATTCCTAACAATCTCCCCCTAAGGGAGGTCACCCCGAAATTAAATCTTGAATTCTTGCATTGAGATCTTTGTAGATGTTTTTGTAGCTCGTAGTTGTTGATTCTTCATTGATAAATGACTCAAGATGACTTCCTTGATGTATAGGATGATCTTTAACTTTGCTCTTTTTGCTCATCATTCAAATATGTAGCTTCAAGTCATCTTTGAGTGAATGTGTCTCTTTGTGATGTTGTGATAGTCTTTGTGTCGTCATGCTTACACTTTTCTGGATCATGCTCTTCTGCATCAGAGTTGTGGAAGCATAGTTGAAGCCCATTACTTGATCATGATATCTTTAGATTTGATGTTGAAGTGTAAGCATGGGATGATGAATTTGCATCTTTTCAGCAATCGGCATCAATCGTCAACTTCTTAGTCTTTGGTGGGAATACGCCTTTCCAACATGCCCATACATCTTTGTTGAGTGAATCTTCATAGTTGAACGGTTCTGACGGCTCCTTCTAAGATGTTGGTATGAGCATGTGGAACTTGAGTAATGGTGGTGAACATGATAAGTTTGGTATGTTGAGCTGCATAAAACTTTGTTAGTAATAAACATACCGGCACTTACAAGTTCGGACTTCGAGATCGTCAACAGCATAGTGTGAAGACTTACTCTAATCCTTACCAAGGCCGTTCCTAATCGGATGCCCCCGAAAGGGCTTTCACTGACATACCGAAGTACACCAACGATTAGGTGAGTCGCTGGAGATCACCCCACGACTGTAGACCTTTTGGAACACCACCGTACACACTAAGCGTAATCCACAAGAGATTACCGAAGTGACCTGCTGTCAGGGCTGTTTGATGTTGACCCTGGCAGGAGTTTCCACTCAATCACTGGGAAATACTTATGTATATTCCCTCATAAGTGTTCTTGGCAGATTGCTAAGATCTGCGTAGGACTCAAAATATTACAACTGGTGTCCTTAATGTTGAACAACCAGTGTATAAGTATCAAGTGTTCATATGAGATCTTTTGATGCATCTCTTGGCTCTAGACTCGATAAGTGCACATTTGGTTATCCTATTCGGAGACTAGGGAGGGGTCTCCTGTTTCAATATCAACTTGCTCTAAGAGACAAGTCGATAGTTTACACCGGTTCCCCGTGAGAATGAAACAAGCTCTTTTAAGAGAACTTGAGTGGCTGGAAGGTTTTAGTACAGTGCGTCACTGGGTCCATGATGTCTTGTCTTCAATACCGGTGTTACCTGATAAGTGTCTAATTACACATATATTTTACCTAATAAAACGGGCTCAAAAGACCAAAAACTAATCAAAAATACCATATATATGCTTGTTTTTGTGTTTGTACATGTGCAGGTAACGAATATCAGAAAAAGACAAAAAAAAGACAAAAACCGAGCACGAGATTGGGAAGAGCACGGAATTGTGAATCCAGCGGTAATTTTATTTAGAGACGAGGCCCAATTGAAAGAATGAAAGACCAGGCCCAATGAATGAAATGAAAATATTAGGCCAAGATAGCCCATAGGTGGTCCATCAAAATTCTAGTGCTGCGTAAATGAAGACCAATTCCATTTTCTTGTGTTTGAAATATTTACCCCACGTGAAGACCCCAACGTCAGGACCCACGAAGATAATTTTTGAAGTATCATAATATGCTTAATCTCTACGCACATCTCTTTTGAGACTGCCACGTGTAAAAGCTTGTGCAAGAAGTTGAAGTTAACGGTTTGGATTGCTAGCTCTTTAATATTTGAGGCTATATAAACTAATAAGGAGGAATGTGTAGACATGTACATATTTATTTTCTTTTACGCACCGTTTTTTTTATTTATCTCTTTTGTTCGAGTAGTATATCATTTAAACATTTATATCTATCTTAATTTCTATGCTTTTATGATATTTTTAGAGGCAATCACTCATTTGCTTACTGCTACTATCTTGCTTGGATCTAAAACCAAAGTTGTTTTTCTTTTGTGTAATAGTTCTAGTTGTAGTTTTTGCTGAAGAGCCCAACGTCAATTAAATCTTTTCGTTTCATTTTGAAGTCAACTATTTTCTTTTGATTCTACTTGATATTATTGATTTTTATCATTAACTTTTGTTTTATTGAATTAAACAAAGTTTTTACTTTCTTTCAGGATGTAGTCATCATCATTAATGTAAATCCTTCTGTTCGAATATTATGAGTTACGAAAACATTATTTTTCTTCCAACTGTTATAATGTAGTCATTGTTATCTTATCATTTGCCTATAATCATTTTTTTTATTATTGTTTTTAATTAAAAGTCTTGTTGTAGTTCTTTTGCGTCATTTTTATTAAACAAGTTTGAAACTTTTGCTTTTTAAGAATACCTTTTAGAATCAAATCTAGTTAATGGTTTTATCATTTTTTTTTTAGTTCGAGCATTAGTTTAGTTAAATCAATGTCCTCCCACTTTTTAGTCAATCATTTTTGTTTTAGATTAAATCTTAAGTTTTTAGTCAAAATATTAGTTCATAGCTGGCGAGGTGATTGAAGTGTGCTTATGAAGCCAACAAAGAAGATTTGGGTATACGAGCTTGTAGATTGGGTATTAATTAGAATATGTTTTGGGGATCATTTTATCCGTAGTCTTCATATTTGGTAAGTTTACATCCCTTTTCGATTATCTCTTTTTATTATCTATTGTTTATTGCTATGTTTAGACTTATTATGTTTACTTATGTTATTAGTGTAATTTTTATTATGTGCGAATAGTTTATATGTTAGTTTAGAAATATGTTTACTATTGTTGGCTTATTTGTTTTTGCTAGCTTAGTAGTCATGAATAGCGAGTAGACTTATATATGCTTGTTAAGTGATGTGATTTGTGAATGAAGTGTGGAAACTTAGAAATTATCGATTGCCAACCTTTGGTTAATTTGGTTTTATTTTTAGTAATTTTAAGGGGCAAAAGCCATTAGGATAATTGATTATTTTGATCTAATAATTTTTACCAAGAAAAATTAATTGTTTTCAATATAAACCAACGTTGTGAGAAAATAGTTCATTTTGATGGGTATTAATTAAAAAGTGGCTTAAAATCGATAATTCGAACTTATTGATCTTTTCACCACACTTGGCAAGCATATCTTTTTATATCTTATCCTTAGCTTTAATTTTATCTTTATTAATTGTAGTCTACTTTTTAATATTTGATAATTGCTTTTAATATTAGATTTGCGTAATTACTTACTTGTGCTTTACGTGTTTGTTTTATATGCTGAATTGTTGCTTTTTAGTTTATGTTTGGTATCCATAGTTTTAAAACCCAAAATCACATTTTATCACCATTCAAATCACCCGATCACGAACTTGATTCGTTTCACCATTTCACACCTCGCCGGGACTTAACGACCCGGGGATAAACTATACTCACCGGAAAACGCGTGGTTTGACTACTTTGACTATTTCTTGGTTAAAGTTGACTTTCTACCGCGATCATTTTGGCGCCGCTGCCGGGGAGGCGTGAAGCCGTTTATCGATTCGAGTTTGCAGTAGTGATTGAAGACCCTTCTCCGGAAGTTATCATCTCGTTTTTTGTGAATATTCTTTTGTTTTTCATAAATATAAAAACCTAAAAATATTTTCTTTTTCAAAATTGATTTTAAAATTTGTTTAACTTCTATTCTCTTTTGCTTTCCTTTCTTTTATAAAAATCCAAAAAAAATCTTCTTTATCCTCTTAAATGTTTAATTCTTATCTTTTCACCCTCTCGTTGTTTAATTCTCCACAATGATCGATTTTCCACCATCTCATCCCCATGATCCTCGGACCATGGAGGATTTCTATCGTCCGTCACTGATCAGTAGAGGAGGACCGATCACTCCGACATCAGTTTCTGGAACTGATTTCACATTGAAAAATCATATGGTTCGACTGATCCAGCAAAATTGCCAATTTCACGGATTTCGAGATGAGGATGCAAACGAGCACCTAAACAAATTCATATCTATCACTCAATCCATAAAACAAAATGGAGTTTCTCAAGATAGCATTCGTTTGAATCTATTTTCATTCTCTTTATCCTACCACGCTGAATCTTGGTTTTATACTCTTAAAACCCACTCAATTCATACTTGGGAAGAGATGTTCCTCAAGTTTCTTTCAAAATACTTTCCACTTTCTAAAATGGTTCAGCTTAGGAAAGACATTCTGAATTTCCGGCAGTTGCCCATCGAGTCAGTATTTGAAGCTTGGGAAAGATTCAAATCATTGTTACGGAAATGTCCTGATCACAAAATTTTGCTTCTTGATCAAATTCTAACCTTTTATCATGGTATAACTTCGATTGATCGAGACAAAATCATGTTGGCTGCCGGTGGTAATCTCATGCGGAAAACTCCACAAGAAGCTTACGAATTAATCGAGAATATGACACTTCATCACTACCAGTGGGACACTGAAGTTCATTATCACTCTACCACTAATTTGAGTGCTTATCATTCTGATTACATTTCCGCAAAGATTGTACAAATTGAGGTCCTTGGCAAGCAAGAAAGTTATATAAGTCAATATTGCCAGCAAGGACCAGGTCATCCTAACACTATTTACTTTTCATACTTCGACGAGGATGAAAGTGATGAGGATGAACATTTTGAAGAAAAGAATTCTAAGATCGATCCACTCATTAAAGAACCTTCAGATACGTTGATAATGGGGGACAAGGAAATCGAAGTCATTCCTTTTAAGGAAATTGATGTCCTTGTCCCAATCCCAAGGGTATCTGAGGAACCTTTCGATCCTCTTAATTCTACTTCACCTACTTTTGATACGACTATCACGAATCCTTTGTTTGATTTTGATTCTGAGTTTACTTTCAAATCAGACAATCCTATCTTTGATATTAATAACGAGGAAAGTGATGAGTCCGATACGGAGACAGTAATGGACGAGGTGCAAATTTATAGCCCACGAAGTACCGCACAAGTCCCACCTCCATCTATCCACTCAGAGCCCGAGCTCAAAGACGTACTTCATAAGAGTGATTATCTTCTCGAGGAGTTCTCTGGTGAATTCTCTCATTTCATAGCTCCTCCGGAGTATGATCATTTCCATTTTGATCTTGAGAAAGATTTTAGTCTGGGGGGAGACATACTTATTGATGACAGCACCCCACCTCTCCCTCCCGATGTTTTTGTTGATAAACAAATGAGCTTTAATGATGATATTCAAAACAAAGTTATTGAAAAATTTGTTTTTGAAAATGACGAATTGATTTTAATTGTGATTAAAATCTTTCTCCTGTTCATCACATTTGATGTGACTTCTCCTCTCCTTCACTCCATCGGGAGTGAGGATACCATCTTTGACCCCGGCATTTCCATTTATCATTCTCTTGAGCCGGTTATATCTCATCGGTGTGGAACTTTCACGTACTTCAATGTTTGTCCAAACATCTTGAATGAAAGTCTGATGGAGATTGTCTCTTCCACTTACTTCCCCAAGAACCAATGAATTCGGGGTCGAGTCAGGCTAGTGACTCGGTAAACAAAAACATTAGCACCACATGGGTTTTCACTCATGTCTCTGACTTCTTTCTATTTTCTAACACCTAAGTGTGGGGGAGTTGCCCCTGCTGTTGTTTCCATGTATATAAGTTTCCAAAAAAAATATATATATATATATATATATAAATAAAAAAAAGAAAAAAAAATGGTGTTCCCACACTTGCCTAAAATCTAAACTTTTTACGTTTCAAAATGTCGGCATAATAGCCGGTACTTTGAATATTGAGGGCAATATTCAATTCTAAGTGTGGGGGGGGGGGTAATTCTGGCGAATTTGATCACATTTGTACCCTCTAGTGCCTTAATACCCCCATTTTGGTCAAAAATTTTTTTTTTGGTGAAAGTGCTTTGCACTTACACGACAAATGGTTATCAGTCCACCATGTCTAACCCACATAAGGTCTGGCTAATCCGAGAGCAAACGGCTCTAGGTAAAGATATCTCAAATCCGTTTATGGCTGACAATTTGCCAAAAATTGTATGGTATTCAACTCACCATATCTTTAATCGTGAAGAGTTGAATAGCCCACAAGGTTATGGCTTGTGGTAAAGGCAGTGGAAAACCATAATTGGTAATCAACTCACCAAGATGATAATTTTATTCTATCAAAGAGTTGGCTAGTCCAAAAGCAAACGGCTTTTGGTAAAGACAAATTAAATCCGTTGACAGCTGATGGTTTGCTCAAAATCATCTGGTTATCAGTGTACCAAAGTATCACATACTGAAACACTTGGCTACTCCAGAAGTAATGGCTTTTGGTAAAGAGACATCAAATCCATTAGGGACTAGCAATACTTTAGTCTGGGGGATTTGATATGTGTCTAATTACACATATATTTTACCTAATAAAACGGGCTCAAAAGAACAAAAACTAATCAAAAATACCATATATATGCTTGTTTTTGTGTTTGTACATGTGCAGGTAACGGATATCAGAAAAAGACAAAAAAAAAGACAAAAACCGAGCACGAGATTGGGAAGAGCACGGAATTGTGAATCCAGCGGTAATTTTATTTAGAGACGAGGCCCAATTGAAAGAATGAAAGATCAGGCCCAATGAATGAAATGAAAATATTAGGCCAAGATAGCCCATAGGTGGTCCATCAAAATTCTAGTGCTGCGTAAATGAAGACCAATTACATTTTCTTGTGTTTGAAATATTTACCCCACGTGAAGACCCCAACGTCAGGACCCACGAAGATAATTTTTGAAGTATCATAATATGCTTAATCTCTACGCACATCTCTTTTGAGACTGCCACGTGTAAAAGCTTGTGCAAGAAGTTGAAGTTAACTGTTTGGATTGCTAGCTCTTTAATATTTGAGGCTATATAAACTAATAAGGAGGAATGTGTAGACATGTACATATTTATTTTCTTTTACGCACCGTTTTTTTTATTTATCTCTTTTGTTCGAGTAGTATATCATTTAAACATTTATATCTATCTTAATTTCTATGCTTTTATGATATTTTTAGAGGCAATCACTCATTTGCTTACTGCTACTATCTTGCTTGGATCTAAAACCAAAGTTGTTTTTCTTTTGTGTAATAGTTCTAGTTGTAGTTTTTGCTGAAGAGCCCAACGTCAATTAAATCTTTTCGTTTCATTTTGAAGTCAACTATTTTCTTTTGATTCTACTTGATATTATTGATTTTTATCATTAACTTTTGTTTTATTGAATTAAACAAAGTTTTTACTTTCTTTCAGGATGTAGTCATCATCATTAATGTAAATCCTTCTGTTCGAATATTATGAGTTACGAAAACATTATTTTTCTTCCAACTGTTATAATGTAGTCATTGTTATCTTATCATTTGCCTATAATCATTTTTTTTATTATTGTTTTTAATCAAAAGTCTTGTTGTAGTTCTTTTGCGTCATTTTTATTAAACAAGTTTGAAACTTTTGCTTTTTAAGAATACCTTTTAGAATCAAATCTAGTTAATGGTTTTATCATTTTTTTTTAGTTCGAGCATTAGTTTAGTTAAATCAATGTCCTCCCACTTTTTAGTCAATCATTTTTGTTTTAGATTAAATCTTAAGTTTTTAGTCAAAATATTAGTTCATAGCTGGCGAGGTGATTGAAGTGTGCTTATGAAGCCAACAAAGAAGATTTGGGTATACGAGCTTGTAGATTGGGTATTAATTAGAATATGTTTTGGGGATCATTTTATCCGTAGTCTTCATATTTGGTAACTTTACATCCCTTTTGATTATCTCTTTTTATTATCTATTGTTTATTGCTATGTTTAGACTTATTATGTTTACTTATGTTATTAGTGTAATTTTTATTATGTGCGAATAGTTTATATGTTAGTTTAGAAATATGTTTACTATTGTTGGCTTATTTGTTTTTGCTAGCTTAGTAGTCATGAATAGCGAGTAGACTTATATATGCTTGTTAAGTGATGTGATTTGTGAATGAAGTGTGGAAACTTAGAAATTATCGATTGCCAACCTTTGGTTAATTTGGTTTTATTTTTAGTAATTTTAAGGGGTAAAAGCCATTAGGATAATTGATTATTTTGATCTAATAATTTTTACCAAGAAAAATTAATTGTTTTCAATATAAACCAACGTTGTGAGAAAATAGTTTAATTTTGTCGGGTATTAATTAAAAAGTTGCTTAAAATCGATAATTCGCACTTAATGATCTTTTCACCACACTTGGCAAGCATATCTTTTTATATCTTATTCTTAGCTTTAATTTTATCTTTATTAATTGTAGTCTACTTTTTAATATTTGATAATTGCTTTTAATATTAGATTTGCGTAATTACTTACTTGTGCTTTACGTGTTTGTTTTATATGCTGAATTGTTGCTTTTTAGTTTATGTTTGGTATCCATAGTTTTAAAACCCAAAATCTCATTTTATCACCATTCAAATCACCCGATCACGAACTTGATTCGTTTCACCATTTCACACCTCGCCGGGACTTAACGACCCGGGGATAAACTATACTCACCGGAAAACGCGTGGTTTGACTACTTTGACTATTTCTTGGTTAAAGTTGACTTTCTACCGCGATCATTACCTTAGTAACAACCAGTAGCATATGAATTGAACCCGGTTTCTGCCCTAAGGTTGAATAATTGGAGTGCTATTTCTTTTCTCCCTTTCTCATTTCATTTCTTTTTAATTCTTCAACCCCTTCAGTGCTTACCGAGACTTCATTACTAGAACCTTATTGGGTTTGTTCCAGTCCTAGCTCAGTCTCAGTCGGCACTCTTCCCTTTCTCACTTTTCTCCTTTTTTTTCAATCATTCCTAAGGACTTCTAATCTATCTATTGGATTGTCCCTGGGAAGATCCCTCCGGTTCTGGTGGATCATGGGAACATATACCTAACCTTACCATCCTTATAACTCCATGCATTAAATTAAAGTGGTCGGTCTTTTGGTATCTTTCCACAATCGCCATATAACCAAATCATTGAAAATTCTCTCAAAGTGTTTATGATAGAGAAACACATTTTGTTAACACTTTGAGAGTTTTATCATTTTTCAATTGCTCCCCCTTAACATGAGCTCATAGGTAAAGAAAGAAATTTGCACAAGTCGGGGTGAGTTGCACTTATTTGAATTGATCGGCTCTTAATAGACATATACCCGAGGGACACGTTTACGTTGCTTAGTTAAAGGGATCCATTATCAGCTTTTAGGTGATAACTAGCCCTAATAACTAACTTGAAGTTGTTAACATTCCTTAAAAAGGATGTTAGACCCGTCAAAGTATATATCTAAGAAGAGTTTCTCGAAACGATACTTTTTACTTGGACCAGTCCTCTTCGAGACACGTTTACATCACTGGTTAGACCAGCTTGAAATTATTACCCGGCCAGGACTAGTCTTTTCGATTCATGACTTTTCATGTTTCGTCAATTCATGAGTCAAATTCTGAGTCATAATCATTTCACGGTTTCTACTTGATTTTGTAAAATCACGCGAAAGACTCTTAGCCACTTGCTCCCCCTCAATATGTGCACATTGATTGAATCAATATTTGAAAGTTTTTAAAACTTTGGCACATATAGGTGAGCTTTCATTTGAGATCATTTATTCATCATTTTTTAATCACTTGCTCCCCCTCAATATGTGCTTTGTTTATAATCCAAAATCTTTAAAATTTTTGCACATACGGGAGCGATCTTTTGAGTCCAAAAACATCTTTTCAAGTCCAAAAACATCACATTTAATCACTTGCTCCCCCTTAATATGTGCTTTGTTTAAACTCCAAAATCTTTAACATTTTAGCACATAAGGGAGCGTTCTCGTAAGTCCAAAAATATTCTTTTTAGTTCCAAAAACATTACTTTTTAAATCAGTTTTCATATTTAAATCACATTCTGAGATTTTGTGATCCCAATTGATTTAAATAATTTTCGAAGAAACTTTGGAGAGAAATGTGATAAGATTTTAAACTTTTACTGATTTTTAGACACTTTTCGGCTTTTCACTATTGCTGGTGCACAAGGTTTTTAAAGGTACAGAAATTTTGAGCAAATACGCTCCCCCTCAATTAATGACCCATTTTGAATTTTAATGTTTAATAGCCATTAATGTGAGCGGTAACGTATTCGAGAAATTTTAAGACCGATGGCCACCTTGTACACCACAAAATCTCTTTTGAAGAATTTTAGAAGAAAGAGATTTTGGGAAAAGAAGACTTCTCTTCTTTTACTAGAAAGGTTGCACTGAAGCGTACAACTTTTCGGATAATCCGCACACAGTGAAAACATGGTAACGTGTTTTTCACGGATTTTGAAAACCGGGTTGCTATCTGAAGTAATAGCAAACCATAATTTAAGCGCGGGTTGCAGTCTGAAGTAACTACAAGCCATTTTTTAAGCGCGGGTTGCAGTCTGAAATAACTGCAAACCATAATTTAAGCGCGGGTTACAGTCTGAAATAACTGCAAGCCATATAGGCATGTTTTGAAAACATTTTGAACTTCTGACGATGCCAGAAGACATGCCTAAGAAACAAACTATTTTTGGTATTTTTGAGTTTTTCTGATTTTTCTGATTTTTATAGGTTTTATATTTTTGTATTTTTCTTTTCTGGGTTATATATTATATAAAAGGATATTTGAAGCGAATCCATTACTCTTCATTCCCTTCCTGAAGACCTTTGAATGATACTGGCATGAGACTCTTCCAACCAAGTTACTGGAGAATAAATCGAAACCGTTCTCCAGGAAGTGCCTTAGTGAAGAAATCTGCAAGCTGAAATTCTGTCCTTGCGAAGTGAAGTTCCACCACACCACTGGTAACCCTTAGCAGCAACCCTTGCCTTGTATTCAAAACGTTATCATGCTCATCAGATTTCACTTTAAGGATCCATCTAAGAGCTATAATCATTGCACAGTCTAAAGATGGTGCCAATTCCCATACTTAGAGACGATAGAATTGTATGGAATTATAAAAGCACCATAAGGCAAGTGTGTCCAGATGCCTACGAGTGGATACCGGTTGAGTAGATTTCCCATTATAGTGAAGATTATGTGGTTGTGGTTAGGACACTGATGTGCTTGCGTTAAGATCTCCTGAAGAAGAAGCTTTAGAAGAAGATTCAGGAGCAAATGTGTCTTTGAACGGAGCAACATCAGGTGGAGCAGATGGATTTACTTCAAACGATTCGTCGACTGCAGTACCTTGATGTACGGAAGGAGATTGTATGTATGATGAAGTTGATGAATGACTTGCTGATGGAGCGTCTTGAGCCATTGAAGAAGAACAAGATGGACCATTTTGATCGTTTGGAACATGAGCTGCGATGGCTGGTGGTACCGGTGTATCACCAATTGGCGGCTCAAAGTATTCATCAACCACTTGATTATCCAAGATCTCCAAATCCTTATCGTTAGATGGTACATAAGGTACATGCAGGAGTGGGATACAATAACTGAACTGGTTGGTTCAGACGATAAAAGTTTAGAAGCGGGTCCTACACTGAAGTGTGCAGAAGCCATTTGCTCAGACAGCTCATAGAATGTGATGTGAACGAATTCCAAGATTTGTCGGGTTCATATGTCGTAGATTCGGCATCCCTTATGATCTGAAGCATAACCACCAAATATTTCAACAATCGCTTTAGCTTTTAACCTTTCCAGATCTTGGTAGTCATTTTGTAGGGTATGAAGAACTCCTATGAAGATGTTGACAGTATTGGGTTTGTGGGCATGCTTCTTTCGTTAGCGCAGTTGACTAGCCGAACAAATAGAGATGGTGTACACGGTAGTGACACGTTTGCCTTGAAGAAGATCAACACCATCCAATTCTCTTAGAAATTACACAGTCACCGACGACACAATCTCCATAACCCATAATTGTGTCAACCTGGTAGTTCCCGAATCTAACTATCCCGATAAACTCATTCATGAAATTCTTGAGCCCTGAGCAATTACTGATTGGTTTAAGAAGATGTTGACATGAGTACCAAACAGAGAGAATTAGTCGGTACGTTGAAGAAGACAGTAATCAACACTTCTTAAACTTTCACCACCAAAGCTTTTGAGGTTCCTGAAGCTGTAGATGCCATGAAATAATCTTAAGCGGAGTTTTACAACTCTTGTGACTTAAACCGAGAGATCGATTCTCTCCCGGGATTTTACTAAAGTCAACAAAAGAAACCGAAAGATGTGATATGCGATTATGACTTAGAGTGAGATCTTGGATAAGTCACAATCTGCACTAAGTGTCAAGTTGCGACAAGTCAAGTTACAATAGATCCGATCGTAATGAGTCAAGTCGTAAGGATTAACTCACAACGTCAAATTACAATCAGACTAATCGAAACGACTTAAGTTACAACAATTCACCAAGCGCAAGTAGTTAACAAATCACTAGAATCTCACAGCTGAGTTAATCACTAGGCACCACCAAATCGTCGAATTATAGCCTCCTCATTATAAAGCTTTGGTAGCTTAGCAAAGTATCATCTCACGCTTGAATAGTTCTTCTCATCTTTCTTCCAGCTGAAAGGCTGAAGTAATGCGTACCAAAAGTATCCAGAGACCACTTCCCCCAAGTAATTGAAATGATGCAATCAGTCTCATTCTATGAAGCTCAAAAACCTGAAGCATACTTGTACCTCTTTTATCATCAGAAACTGTTTCTTACATCTCTTCCCCCACGTAGTTGGAATAATACACCAAAAGGAACGAGTTAGAACACTGATCTTCTCTGTGGTTATGACATTTAACTTCCCGGAATAACTTCGATTAGGAAGAAGTGTAAAGCTCATCACGTGTACTAGTTGTGCGTTCCGATGTATGTCTCCTTCCCCTTTGCAAGTTTTGATACTTCAGAATCAGCCACACAATTTTGCACAATAACTTGAAATTTTGTGAGAAGAACAACATTTGCTTAGATGTATCCTGTGAGAATCAACTGCTACAGAAAAACTCTCTGACTATCATTATCAACCCTTATATTCAGTCGGCTATTGCTATGAAAACATTGTGAAGTAAACCCGATATTCCCAACTTGAAAATGAAGTAGAATTCCCCGTTTTTGTGACTTAAGCTTGCACCATTGTATGAAAAAGAGCGGTGTAGAGACTTCATCCATCGAATCCCTAAGTACTCTATACTCTTCAACCAACCAACCATCGAGTATAAGATGTACATCATCTTTTGAATATCGACAACTTCGTGTGAGTTGTGACACTGAATGTGATAGTTATTTTGTGGCAATAGAAGAGAAGATTTACCAAAATAACTAGATACCCAAGTCATCGTCAAAGTAGAGATTAAAGGCTCGAACAAGGATCCCGAAGATACTAAGTACACATACCCGTAAAATTTCACTACATTCTCAAACCAAATAAGCACTGTGATCACTTGACATTCCATTTCCAAATACTTAGCCGACATTTTACAATATATTCTTGTGGTTGATTTACCGAGTGCACATTAGAAGGAACAACAATCCGTGAAGAAGGGGATTCTTCAGAGTCCTGTTTTGGGATAGTCATTATCAACACCTTGAAGAATAACTGGAGATTGGGTTTCGTGAGTATTCTGAGAAATACTTCAAACTAGTGCATCTTGCTCAATGGAGATGGAAGAAGATGAACCAAGAGCCAACAGAAACCGAAGAAGGAGCTTCAGAAACTAGATGTTCACCATTCGTTGAAGCTTGGAAGTATTCATCAAACATAAATCCCAGTCATTCTTAGTAAATGGAGCATTAGGTGTCTGAGGAGAGTCGAATGACCATTCTTCAAGCATCAATCATCATGTAGTAAGTGAATAAAAATACACTCAATCATGTAGTTTATTCACTCTAAGTTTGCCATTTTTGATTGATGTACGCACAAAAACCAAAAATTGCATTCAAAGTAAGTGAATAAGCATACACTCAAAAATTTCATACGAAGTTTGCCATTTTTGATTGAGTAGCAAGTGAATGAAAAATACTATCAATCAAGTATTTCATTCACCCGAGTAGCAAGTGAATGAAAAATACTATCAATCTTGTATTTCATTCACCCTTCTCCCCCTCAAAAATTGCAAACGAGGTTGTAACTTTTGATTGACCAAGTGTATAGGAATTCGATCAAAGATAGGTAGATCCACTTAATGAATGAACGAACATGGAGAAAGCATGAAGCATGTTGTTGAAGATGATCAAAACCAAGAAGATTTCTCTTCTTCCGAAGATAAGGCGCACTGAATCGTACACCTTTCTTTTCATTGATGAACGGGGCCTGAAGTGTTGTCAGCAGACACCATAATGATGAAATTAAGAACCGAGGCTTGAACTGGGTTGTCCAAACGTCATAGTCTTTGAAGAACGAGGCCTGAACTGATGTATTCAGACGTCATAGTACACATACATCAACATTGACATTCTAGAACTCCTAAAGCTGAAGATAAGATTGCTTTAGGCCTCCAGACTTTGAATCTTCTCATGTAGTGAACAATTGATGTACCTGCAACTGAGTAAGGACTACCTGCACTAATATCACAAACTTGATCGCATATATATGGGTTAGTGACAACAGTATCCAAACCCTTAGGGGTTTCACGGTCAACCATGGCATTGCCATTAGTAAGCAACCTTCCGGTAGGTGACCACTTAAATCCGACGTTCTTAAAAATTCTACCAGTTGGCATCCACTTTTGGCAAGGTCTAGGATTACTAAGCTTCTTACGCATAGTGGAAGGCTTTTCGATATTCCTAGATTTAACCGGTTGAATCTTAGCAGTGTACCTCAATAACCTAGGAGGCATCATACAAGGTTGTGAACCTAAGATTCCATCCTTATGAAGCAGTGCCCTTTGCCTAGCTTGTTCTAGATTATAGTTCTTGTCCAAGTCATTTATATTATCAGAATTTTGAGTCTTAATGCTTGGTTTTGACACTGTTTTAGAACTAATCCTAGAGGAGCTGAGAGCAGGAGTGACTACTTGTTGAGGCTTAGCTGAACCAGAATCAATGATCTTAGGTAAATAATGTGGAGTGACTGGTTTTGACAAAACTGGTTCCGCATCAACTTGGGCGGCAAACCGTGTTTTTGAAAATATTGGTCGTTCAGATCTAAAAGCAGTCGGTTGCCTAACAACGGATTGGTTTATATATGATTGAGAAACTGGTTTCCCTAAGATTGATGGTTTTGCAAACTTAGTGTTCACATTATTCCCTGTTGCTTTTCTTAGCTCATTTTTTAAGGCTGCAATTGTGAAACCCTTTTCCAGAAGTTGAGCTTTGAAATCATCATTTTTGGCAGTCAAAGAGGTTATCTGTTCTAAAGTCTTAGTTTTAGTATCTTTGATAGATTCACACAATTCATTACACTGATGATTCAAAGACTCATTTTTAGCAAGTAAATTAGCCACATTATGTTCCAATTCAATAACAGCGCAGTCATGTTTAGCCTTAACTTCACTACACATATCACACATCTCAGTAACACGTTTTTTCAGGTTGTTGATTGTCAAGTTCTTGGTTTCTAGCTGAGCTTTCAAATCATTAATCATAAAGTATTCACGGAAATCAGGAAGTTCCGGATTTTTACATGGTTGATTATTTTGAAAACTTTCTTCCTTTTGTTGCATTGCGATTTCAAGTGAAATACAATGTTTTTCAAGTTGCAAAAATCTCTTTGAAAGTTCATTAAAAGTTTCTTTATCAGCCATATCATTTGATTTAAAAGCATCAGCCGTCAACACAGAACTTAACAATTTATCACGTTCAGCATCCTGATCACTTTCTCCCCCTTTATGACTCATATTTGTTGAATTAGAAATGGTATTGCTATCAGTCTTTTCCAACAAATTTGTGTCATAAGTGAGTTTGATTTGATCAGTATGTTGAACAGTTAAGGGTACCTCCGCACATGACATTTGTTCATTAACCGGTCTAAAATCAGCATCCATGCCTTGGGTGACTAGAGTCACTGAACTGCTGGTAGTGTCAAGCTTATAAGTCTCTGATCCTTTATGCATTGTGACACCTAACCCAACATCCAATGCTTTACCCGAATCGTCAATACCATCACATGATTGTACCCGGGATCCCTTCACTTTGTCTTCAACCAAACGTCTGTGTTGTGCTCTTTCCTCAATGAATGCCTTCACATCACCCATGAGTTGGATGAGTGTATCTCTAAACGTGTCAACCTCAATTCCCGTGTGATCAGCAAAGCACTTTTTAGTCATCTCACTGTAATAGTCATACTCCATAGTGAATTTTGAATCAAACAATACTTGGAGTTGTTTGTGAAGTACACTAAGAGCAGCCATGGATCCAGTTTTGGAGGATATTCCTTGGTCAAGTTGTTGTTGCAATTGATCTAAGTTAAGAATCATTGTGTCTGTGAAGATCTGAACATCTTGACCAAAGAGTGTTGCAAACGCACGTTCGTATCCCATTATGAATTCAGTTCCCTTTAAAAGTGCTGAGAGGTGTGAGTGAAGTTGTCGAAAACATTCTATGCAGCTTTCATTACCAACGTGATGCACTTGTTGTGGCTGTTGCACTTCATTCTCTTGTGAATTTGAGCACAAAGAATCCCCATCGGCACACACATAATCATACACGTTTATCTGTTTTACATTTTTGGGAATCTTATGTTTAATCATCTCATACAATCTGAGTGTCTCAGATTTGGCAGAGTCTGAAGTAGAGGACATGATGTGATTGTGCACGGGATTTTTCAATTCTATGATTTAAACCGAGAAATAGATTCCCGTTGGAACGGTAAATGAAGAGATGATTGTTTGATGAACGTGAAGGTAATATGATTGATGTTCGAATAAACCTCGAAACTATGTCCAATAAACTCGAAATTATCTCAATCCACAAAGGCCCAAAATCCAAATTAAACCTTGTAGTGATAACCGATAAGCCCGAAAATATATCACAACCCAAAATAATTCACACTCTTGGATTCTAGCAGCTTGATGAAGATCGCGGTACAATCAAGAGAAGATATTCACCTCAATTAATATAATCCAACTTCGACCCAAAATTCATCAACACAACACTAACACTACTATACTTCATGCTATACATAGATTAGTCTACTAATATAATACTTGGTCCAATGAACTAAGCACCCACACATATCATCCCCACGACAATACAAGTAAACGAGCCCAAAAATGATGCAAGTTTCACACGGCCCAACACCTAGTATGCAAAGATTATAATGACAGCCCAAGTTCCCACTACTAACCCTTACCCTAAACACTCGGTATAAAATACTCACAAATCCCACATAACTCAAACCCTAATCTTAACATAACCCGTCCCCATCTGCTTCTCATCACACCTGAATCCTTTCCACAGAAAATAACGATCAAAAAACAAATCACATCTAACAACTCGCGAACTCAATTAATCATCTTCATCAACAACCGAATACATAACATGATTTTAGCATAAGATCTCCACCAACACAAGCACAACCGAAATTAAATCTTTTCAGTATCTTCTCAAAACGAATCAAGATGCTTCTTAAAGACGTTAAGATCCTTTGGAGGGTCACGGCAGGTTCACGTTATGTTAACTTGTTTTTGGTTTATGAACGAATGAAAGGAATGATTATAACACGGTTGTTATAAATCTTTCTTTATAGTCGTATATATAATGAAGTTTACACTTCAAACATGGGTCGATGATGAGTAGTTTCTTTCGATTTATAGACCTTCAAAAGTCTGATATATCTTAGAGTATAGCGAAAGAAATTTACTGAGATCTTAAAAGTACTCGAGT
>LBNU01035266.1:60793-80966 GCA_014162995.1 Artemisia annua
ACACTAAAGTACACATCACATCTCACTCTCTTACACACCCTTTTATTCCTTACACACTTTCAATCTCAACCCTTCATTCTCTTAAACCATCTCAACCCTCCATTCTTTTAAACACATGTTTTTAATCCTAACCATCCAATTCAAACCAACTCATCTCAACCATCCATCCTCCTACAAACTTACATCTCTTACACAACTTCAATCACAACCCTCCATTTCAAATCAAACACATCTCAACCCTTCATCACCCCTTTCCCCCCCAAGCAAAGGAATATACCTTTGGAATATCCTTACCCTAACCCAACCATGATTCTCCTCATCCAACCATGGTTAGTTCCCATCACTTAATCCATTTCACACCCAACCATGGTTAACCTTCTAAACCTTTAAACCTAACCATAGTTACACCTTAACCCTTCCCTTGTGGAATATTCCATGGCATATTCTCTTCTCACTTATGCCATGTGAGGAATTACATTTACACCCCTTCCAAATTACCCTATCTACACTTCTCACCCTTGGTAATTTGTTTTTCTCTTTATCTACTTCACAAAATGTTTTTCAAATTGGCTATTTGAGTTGGTAAACCTTAGATTGATTAATGTTAAGGTTTAGTGTGAAGTACAATTGGGGGTTTAGTAAGGTAAGGTATTTATAAGATCAAAACCCAAGATTTTGGGAAAATGTTACAGAAGCCTGGCGCGCTGCCCGCGCGTTAACGCGCGGGTGACGCGCCGGCCTCGGTAAATTTTCCCAAGGTTTGGGTTTTGCCTATAAATACCATGTCTTGCCTCTTGTATTCCTCACCCCTTGCCATTATTCTTTCTCTCTATATTCTTTCTCTCTAAACACTCTCAATTCTCTCTATCTCTAATCTCGTGTTCTTGATTATCATTCTAACATCTTTGAAAGAACACATCTTCTTTGCAAGGGAAGAATCACAAGAACTTAATCCACTCTTGTGATTGTGTCGAGGGTCTTCTTCTACCCTTTCTATTACAATCGAGTCTCTAGGTTAGGTTAGGGCTTGGTTGTCAAAACAAACAATCTTTACTCATTCATTTGTTTGTACGGGAAGTCTTGTGTCTTTGTGACCAACCCTAGATCATTGGGGATCTAGTTGGGGTTTGATACTTCCGGTGGGAAGTTTGGTGGTTGTCTTTGTGACACGTAGGTGAAGTCGAATCGTGAGATTCTTTTGGGTGGTTTCCGAGGGCGGAATACCGTTGGTGAGTAACTCCTTCTTTGTGAGCATCGATATTAGGGAATATCGGTGGAGTGAATTGTAACGGTTTGTAATCCACCAAAAGGATTATACTAGTGAATAGTATCGGAGTCGCGGATTCGCAACTGGACGTACGGATGGTATAAACCCCCATCCAGAACCAGTATATATCGTTGTGTTCTTTACTAGCTTTATATACTTGTGATTGTGTTTGTGGTTGTTCCTACTTAGACCACTTGGTTGTCTTCGTGGCTTAAAGTTTTTAAACGTCCTAAAAGCCGAAGAAACCGTATTCACCCCCCTCTACGGTTGTACAAGTTACCTTAATAAATTGATGTTAGAAACACTAGTATTAAGGGTGTTTTTGGGTAGGATCGATTAGGGCAGAGGGTTTTTGAAATCACCAAGGGAGAGAGAGAGAATAATTGTGCTATGTTTGTCGCAACCCTTAATTGTTTGTCTTTTTCCTTCGGCTTTTCTCAAAGCAGCTTTCATTATTTCAAGAGTTTCGTTGAGCTTCTTTTGGATCAATTTCACAACTTTTCTCTACATCATATACTAAAACAGTGATCTCATTATTATCTATTCTAGCGAAACCGCCCACTAACAATTTTCTTTTGAAAGGCAATTTTTATAAAAATAAGACTCTAACAAGGAGCTAGAGAGAGTTACTTAAACAAAACAACATTTAGAGGGTTGCTAAACTGCTCAATCCAAAAAAACAAATTTAAAAAAAAAAAAAAAAAAAAAAAAAAAAAAAAAATCTATTTGAGATCCATGTGTAAGTGAAGAGCTTGACGTCATTGAGAATGAACTTTTTTTTTAGACTTTTGAAGCTAAACGTTGATCATTGAAGAGTTAATATTCGATTTTAAACTTGCAAAATTGTTGAAAGTAGCTAATAGTTTCTGGCCTTGTCTACTTAAATCTTGTAGGTAAGCTAGTAAATGATGTAAATAACTTTTTGCGTTTTATCATATCATTCTGATCATTACTTGAATGACATGGTAGCGATACTATTATAATATATAACTTCGGGTTTTAATGTTCTTGTATTATTTGTTTCTATACAAGCCGCACACTAGTAGTAGTTGCAACAGTTNTTTTTTTTTTTTTTTTTGTTCTGTGAGTTTTCGAGGCCAACCCTTTAAAGCAACAAATGCAGACAGACATAAGTTATGATGACAGAGAAACAAAGACATAAGATCAATAATTAGTATGCATTGTTTTAGCCATCAATCACTTGAATTTTTCTTGAAATACATAGTGCTCACAAATTTTATTAGTCGTTAATCACTAGTTTAATTAATGTACTCTTACTAGTAGTAAACTCTAAATTGTGTTTATCAACACATGCACAGCATATACTGTAAAAAGATATGCAATATGCTCCCTATTATCTGGTATTCCTCGTATTTTTGGGTAAAAGGTCAAAGTCCCGGTAAATATATTATTCAAAAAAAGTTTAAGTACAACGGATATGGGTGAAATCTCATATCTCAGGCGGTTACATAGGCGAAAATGCTTACAAAACAAGACACTTCATATTCTCAAAACAAGAACATAAACCACTACTCATAAGATAACATTAGACTCCTACGAAAACAAAATTACGCCCTAACACGACCTTGGAGCTTAATATCATACATTGTAAGTTTTAAAGGATAAAAATTAATGAATATGTCGGAACTCGAACACGAGACTTCGGGATTGCACACTTTATGTATGAGTTTCAATTAATAATAATTATTGTATTAGTTACGAATAATTATTAAATTCACGAAATAAGCACTTAACGGTACCTAGCGACCGTTAGATGAAAAGGCAAGAAGGATCTAGAGATTCTTCTTGGGCTAGGATCGGCCAAACACCCCTATCCCACATCGCCTGGGATAGGAAATGCTCAAAGGTTGGGATAGTATAAATACATGGCCTCATGTATTCATTCAATACATCCCTTGGTTCATTAGCAAGCCAATCTTCTTCTTTCTCTCTTTCCTTGAGCTATAGTCGATTGAGGCATACCCCATTGGGTGAGCATTCGATTTGCTAAGGCTCTACTAGTAGTGCTTGCTTCGTGAATCAAGGACCTAGCTTTTCTTATTGAAACCTTATATGGATGCTGATAATAGAGATCGAATAGGGCAAGATCAACAGTTAGCGAATAAATATTGCTAACCACTTCCGTTTCTCCACAACACACGTACTAAATTAGCGTTTCAATAAGAAAAGCTAGGTCTTGATTCGACAAGCAAGCACTACAAAATATAAACCTTAGCAAAATCGAGATGCTCACACCATGGGGTATGGCCTTCAATCCAAACTATTAGCTCAAAGGAAAGAGGAGAAAGAAAGAAGATTGGTTGCTAATGAAACAAGGGTATTGTATTGAAGAAACTATGAGGCACATGTATTATACTATCAACACTTGGAGCATTTCCTATCACCAGGCGATGTGGATAGGGGTGTTTGGCCGATCCTAGCCCAAGAGAGAATCTCTAGATCTTTCTTGCTTTTTCATTCTAAACGGTCTAGGTACCGTTAAGTGCTATTTCGTGAATTAGATAATTTATTCTAACTAATAACAATAGTATTATTAATTGAAAACTCATAACGTAAAGTGTGGCAATCCCGAAGTCCTCGTGATCGTTCTGGGGGACATTGGCGTGTTATGGCTAGACCTAACCATTGTCATTATTTCATTAATGGTATCCGAGTGAGGCCCCTCTCCTAGGGTTTATAAGTTCTTGTTCTTGCTAGCAATCAAGAGGTACGCATTTCCTTTTATGTTTGGTTAATTAATTACTTGTATTTGATCTTTTCCGCTGCGTACTCTTAGATGTTTATGTGTTTATGTCTTTTATATTATTCACATATTCCAACACTCTTGACCCTCAAGTACTACCAACAAATCTGAAAGGCTGGACAATCGAAAAGAGAAGGCGCCTAGAAAATAATGGGAATGGTAAAGTTGAAAAGGAAAGTTATATACACATAGGATGATCAATTATTTAATTTTATACTTCTGATTTTAAAGGTGACTAAAAACAAAAAATCTGTATAGATCTATCGCCATCCAGAAAGTAAAAAGCAATTGAGGTCCCTGAATGAAGTGAGAAAGTTCATAAAAGAGAACTCATATCAAAGAAGAGCTTCAGATAATGGCGAAGGCAGCTCACAGGTTAGTTTATAAATCAATCTAGATATATCTTTGTGATTTTCACAATTTTCTCAGATATACATAGTTTCATGTAAGTATGTCATTTAAAATTTAATGAATAAAGCCATCTGTATGCACTATTAATTTTTGGGTGGTGAAAATTGTTCCAGGATCCAAATGTGAACTTATCTTCGTCGAGTGGTGAACTGTTTCAGCATCCGAATGATAACATTTCGTTGGCTGGGGAAGTGTTCAAGGATCCTAACTTGAACCCTTCTTCATCAGGTGGTGAATTGTTTAATCATCCTATTGGTAACATTTCTTCATCAGGTGGTGGACTATTCCAGCATCCGAATGTGAACTTCTCTTTGTGGGGATGTGAATTTTTCGAGGATCCTAATCTGAACAAGTATTCTTCAGGTGGTGAATTGTTTCAGCATCCTAATGTTAACATTTCATCGTCGGTTGGTGAACTTTTCCACGTGGTTTTCAACTCACCATATCTGTGACAGTGAAGAGTTGACTAGCCCACAAGGTTATGGCTTGTGGTAAAGGCTGTGGAAAACCATAATTGGTAATCAATTCACCAAGGTGATGACTGCATCCACCAAAGAATTGGCTAGTCCAAAAGCAAACGGCTTTTGGTAAAGACAAGTCAAATCCGTTGATAGCTGATGATTTGCTAAAAATCATATGGTATTTCAACTCACCATGTTTCATAAACAAAGAGTTGAAATGGTTATCAATGTAGTATGGTTTTACACCAAACATTGGCTACTCCAGAGCTAATGGCTAACTGGTAAAGAGACATCAAATCCATTAAATTTTCAATGATTCACCTCTCACATGTGTTAACACACCTAGAAGTGATGAGAATAGTATGAAACTTTTTGATTTGATGTATAAACAGTCAATGTTGCTGCAAAGATCAGATGGTGAAAAAGATTTGCTGATATAAGTTGTTGCAAAGATACAAAGATCAAACAAAGAGTTGCAGTTCAACAATAATTCAAGGAGTTTGCATTCAAAATCCTCAAGACATTTCTGAAGAAAGAAACTTGAAGTTCATGGAGCATGAAGATCAAGTTAGGGGAGGATTGTTGGGAATTATTGTAACCTGACTTAAGTCCGGTAATAGTTAAGTCGGGTAGATAGTTAAGTCTGCCAGTACTAAGTTAAGTCTGGCATTCCTAGTTAAGTCTGTTTATGTTTAGCAGAATAGTTATATTAGGAGATATTATAGGAAAGGATATGCACACGGTTAGATATATTATTAGAAGATATGCATGCATCCTTTCACATGTTTTGTAGAATTAGGGTTTCCTTATAGTATAAAAGGAACCCTACGGCATTGTATTCTATGCCAAGTTTTCAAGATTAATAGAAATTTAAAGTTAGTATATTCATTGTATTCTATGCCAAGTTTTCAAGATTAATAGAAATTTAAAGTTAGTATATTCATTGTATTCTATGCCAAGTTTTCAAGATTAATAGAAATTTAAAGTTAGTATATTCATTGTATTATTCTTACTGCTTGTGTTAATATTCCGCGTTAACATCAAGTATACATTGTTTAGAGTTTCTCATATACTTGATTTGGATTTATTCAAGTTAAGTATTGTCTTACAAAAGGCTACTTAGATCCAGAACTTTTGGACCTACAACCTCCCTACAACCTTTATACTCATATCTTAAGTTGGCATTTAGAGTCCTTAGATATCTTAAGGGTGCACCACGAAAGGGGGTGGTTATATAAGAGAAATGACAATTTTGAGTTAATTGTTTATGTTGATTCTGACTACGCTAAGTGTATAGCTACCAGAAGATCTGTAACAAGGTATGCAATCTTCCTAGGCAGTTGTCATGTGTCCTGGAAAAAGTAAAAAATAATATGTTTTAGCTAAATCCTCAGCAGAAGTTGAGTATAGAGTTATGTCAAGTGTTGCTTGTGAGATTATCTAGATTTTAAAGCTAATGACTCATCTCAAGGTCATTTACACTATAAATGTGAATATGTTTGGCGATAACAGTGTTGCAATGTAGATTGATGCAAATCCTGTATTTCATAAAAGGACAAAACATTTTGAAATAGATCTCTATTTCTTAAGAGAAAAGATTGCAGAAGGAGTTCTTAAAAGTTGTAAGATTCCTTTTGAGTAAAATACTGTAGATGTGCTTGCTAAAGGTTTATGTTCTACTGAACATAAGAAAATGTGTCGGTTGATGAATATGGTGAACTTGTTCCAGGTTTAGTGGAAATATGAAGATAAAGGCTATATACTTGTTTTTTTGTCATAATTTATGTGAGTATTATTTTCTAATGTGTGTTTTCTCTCTCAGTTTTCACACAGTTGCTAGGGTTTGTGTTCTCTGTAATTTTTGTTTCTTCTCTTGTATGTTTGAACTAAAACATCTCGCTAAACCAGACTAGCGTTGATATGCAATTATAAAAAATAAAACGGGCGGTTGGTTGAATTTATACATAATCTGTGAGTCACTGAGTCTTCAGTGTTTTTTGATGAAGTTTATAGAGGTGGCAAAACGGGCGGGCACGGGCTAAACGGGCACGGGCTAAACGGGCACGGGCCAAACGGGCGCATGTTATACAAATTGCTATAGAAAAGACCCAAAACGATTAAATAAATTCCTCAAACGTAACATCTTATTTATATTTAAAAAATTAAATATATTACATTTTTAAGTTTTTCTTTAAAAACAATTGTAATATTCTTCAATTGAGAGGAAATATGTGCCCGTTTGTGCCCATCTAACTTTTAGATGGGCAAAATATATGCCCATTTCAGAAAAATGAAGGGCTAAATGTGCCCCAATCTTTTACAAATTTGCCAAAATTAGCCCATTGTTTTGATTTTGGGCACAAATTGCCACCTTAGAAGTTTACAAAACTATTCACTTCATTCCAAAGTAAGCATATTGCTTTTTGGAATCAAAATAATGAAAACTACTTGCATATGCTTAGAAAAAAAACAGGTTAGACGTTAGTAGATGAGCGGTTTCACTAAGCAATCCCACACACCCTCCAAGGGCTTATTTAGAATAAGTAAATGACTATTCATTTTTTATTTTTATTTTTTATTTTATTTATTTATTTATTTATTTATTTATTTTTTTGTGCATTTAAGTACTCTACGACTAATAGTTCACACTAAAATATGCCAATAACTGATTTATTAATTCAGACCATGCTTTAGTGATACACATTGCGAATACTTTGGCAAAATATCTAAATCAACATATGAAAGTAAAACATTATAGTAGTCAGTTAACCCCTAGATAGACTCACAAAAGGAAAGCAACTCGGGATCCTTTTGAAAAAATGGCATGTCTTGCTTTCCTAGGCTCACAAATACTTCAATACCACCTCCGTTACGGGCATCCACGGCCACAAAATTATTGTTGATCATCACTCCTGCTACCGAAGCTTTTATGGGCTTTCCCCTTTCCAAAGTCAATTCCATATAGAGGATACGTACATAAGCTTGTTGAAGTATAATAATCATCTGCTTTTCTTTGCTCCTCTTCGATGACGCTTTCTGGAGACATAGTTTGAAAAATTTCAAACTCACTTTTAATATCTTTTATACCTTGAACATCCCTCTTCAATTTTTTAAACTGGCTAACAAAAAAATTCGGTTTAATGTCATTTAGATCATCTGTTGTTGAAAATGCCGGTAGCATGTAAAAATTCCCTATGGTAGTTTTGGGTAATGGTTCAATCATTTTGTTTCTTATATTTGTTACCATGGCAAATCCAGTTGGCTTAAAAGATCCAGTTCGCAGTGCACATCTGTAGAGTAGCCAATTTAAAACTTCCAACCGAGTAGGATTGATGATCGGCTGCTCAGAGTCTGCAGTCATGGCCATAACCTTGAGCTTAAGGTCATTTAACTTAGTGCCGGGGAACACAAAACTCCTAGTGACACAGTTATCTCGTGATTTGTCAAGTGAAATTCCTTGGACATTTAGGTTACTACCCTTAACAGAAATAAAATAGGGGTTGATAGGCGATACCACATGCTTTTGCTCCCATGAGCGCAATCGTGTCATTATGGCCCAGTCATTAAAAAAGTAGCACAAACTGCTTCCATCTGCTATCTTGTGGGATAACGACACTGCTACTGCCATTCCTCCGCATGCAAACTGGTTGACTTGGACTGCCAATAGGCTCGCTTTATCTTTTTCAAAGTCCTTGAAAGTATGATTCAATTTGTTCCATAGTTGACCGTTGGGAACGAGTTGGTCTAGATCTTCGTGTTGCATATTTTGGATGAAATCTGTCATTGATTTGTCGTTTTGTGCTTCAAGGAACTCAATTCCATCATCATTGCAATCTACAAATGATGGTGTTTTTTTGGCTTGCCTACCAGCAAATGGATAGTATTGCGTTAAGGTTTGAGATAAGGACTTCTTCATATCCAGTAACTTCAAACGTGAATCTAGATCAATGTTTGAGTAGTTCGGGTAGAAGATAACCAGCGGTACATATGCGTCAGGTGCCAATTGATCAAACAAAGAAAGATTATAAGTTTTTAGATGAGAAGGTGTCGGAGAAGAAGGTTTGATGATTTCTCTAGAGACAATTGTGTGAAGCTGCCTTCTACCAAATCTTACAAGGCTGCTTAACATTGTCATCTTTAAAAATACGGAAGGGCTTTTGATGACAATAGCCACATATAGCTCATCTTATATAGCCATGAGAAAAGCTAGCACGGAGAGTTGGTGTGACCTACATTAAGTGTCTTTTACATCAAATACAGGAAAAGGAAAAAGAACAAAAAAACATTTTTTACAAATAAAACATGTTTTTAACTTCATGAGAAGTATTGTTTTATTGTTTCGCTTTCGCTACATTAAGTCATGTGATAATTTAGCTTTATCGGAATAGACTTTGTTTCAACATCTCCCCTCCATGGAAAGACACTCTTGGGGACGAAATCAAAACATCGTCTTACTCTTGGATTAGTCAAATTAAAGGAAAAAGGATTTTCGTCCAAATTAGAACGTTTGGATCCTTGTTCTAATAAATGATTGTAATAGTCTATTGTAACATTTCAAATTTCTAGCTTCTCGTTAGTATATATATAATTCCGCCTTTCCAAAAAGACATGCATGTTGTGGAAAATGAAACAAAGATCAATATAAAAGAGATTTAGATCAATTATGATTTCATACAACCAACCTCCCCAAGTGTTTTTAATCACAACATTGCCTATTGCTTCCAATACAACAGGTTTTGAGTTCAATTACAATACAAGAAAGAAAGAATACGATTACACAAGCTTTAATCAACATAGAGAAGAGAGAAGAAAGCAACAAGGAGAGAGAAAAAAACTGATTACAACTAATGAGAAAAAGACACGAGTTCTAGGGTTTGCAGCTTAGCTCCTTTAGTCCACATCTTCCAAATTGTGTCATATAAGGCCCCTGCAGTAACAAACACAAACAAACTACATCCGAAATATAATAAAGTAAATAATATTTGATACCTGTTAGTCCCTGAACTCAAGAACTGTGTCACTAACAGTCCAAAACACTAAGCTGAGATTATTCTTTTGAACACATGTGATAAACAAGAATTAATTTAAGAAAAAAGGTGTTTTCACTCTTGTGTATAGTCTTTTATGCTATAATTACCAAATTAATCTGTTGCAAAAACTTTAATTAACAAGCAAGAAATATAATTGGATTAGACCATCTTGAATAATCATATACACACTATATTTAAACAAACAGGTTCTAGTTATGATATAGTAAAAAATGTAACACTTAATAACTACTATATTTTAACAATTAATGAAAATTATTATTCATTAGTTAGCTTTGGCAATTTTCATAAACTTGTTGGGAAATGGATCTATCTCACTGTTACTAGACCTTACATATCTTATGCAGTGCGTAAGCTAAGTCAAGCCATGCGTTGGACCTTTACACTCATATCTTAAGTTGGCATTTAGAATCCTTAGATATCTTAAGGGTGATCTTGTAAAGGGGGTGCTATATAAAGAAATGATAATTTTGAGTTTACTTATTTTGATATTGGCTGGACTAAGTGTACAACTACTAGAAGATCTCTAACTGGGCATGTAGTCTTCCTAGGCAGTTGTCTTTTATGGAAAAGTAAAAAAAAAAACAATATGTTTTACCTGAATCCCCGGTAGAAGCTGAGTACAGAGCTATGTCAAGTGTCGCTTGTGAGATTATCTAAAGCTATTGACTGATCTCACTATACGTGTGATTATGTTTTGTGATGACAGTGCTGCAATGCAGATTTCTGCAAATCCTGCATTTTATAAAAGGACAAAACATTTTGAAATTGATCTCTATTTCTTAAGAAAAAAGATTACAGAAGGAGTTTTTTAAACTTGTAAGATTTCTTCTGAGGAGAATATTGCAGATGTGCTTATTGAAGGTTTATGTTCTACTAAACATAAGAAAATGTGTCAATTGATGAATCAGTTGAGCTTGTTCCATTTTAGTTGAGCTTGTTCCATTTTAGTTTAAGGTGGTGTATTGAAATAGTTTAAAAAACTAAAGTGTGAACAAGTCCAAAGGTTGTTTTGTTATTTTTGGAAGTTGTTTATTGTTTAGTTTGTGTGTGCAGGATTAGCCAAAGATCAAAGACTAAGAGTGTGCCAGTGTCAAGACTTCAAGGGAGATAAGTGGAAATATGAATATCAAGGCTATATACGGATTTTTCTATTATTTTTACGTCATAACAGCACTAGGTGTAGAGACGAAGAGGTGCTCGCCGTTCCTACGTGTCATGTTCGCCGAGTTCGTTGCACTTCGCCGCTGCACCGCCCCCCTCGCCGTCCTTCGCCGTTTGGAACCTATTCACTTCCACGGCGAGGGTATCATTTGACAAAAAGGACGTTGGAGTAGGGCCCAAGTAAATATACACGGTTTATATTTTGTTAATATATACTGTTTGATCTTGTTTTGTAGGGAAGATAAACGTCGAAGAAGAAGATGTACAGTAACTATATTTTGTTAATGTATATGACCTTTTTTTTTTCCTTTCTCCACTTCTTATGGGTTTCATGAATTGGGTTTTGTTTTTGGGTTTCAAGAAGTGTGTGTGTGTGTGGTGTGTGTACTACGAAGAAGAAGATGATTTTTTTTTTAGGTTTTGTTTTTGGGTTTCAAGAAGAAGATAAGTGTGGTCTACAAAGAAGATATGTTTTTGGGTTTCATGAATCCGGTTTTGTTTTGTACTTTTTTTTTAATTATTTGAATGTAATGTATTTTTATTTTNGGTTTAGTTTTGTACTTTTTATTTTTAATTATTTGTATTATTTGAATGTAATGTATTTTTATTTTTAATGAGATAGAATTTAGTTTATTTGGAAATTTCAATAAAAAAAATAAAGTTGTAAGTGGTGGGCACTAAATGAACAAGTTGAGGTTAACCTCTTCACTACACCTAATGCTCTAATTTGTGAAGAGGTGTTGGGGTGATGTGGCACAAGTGGGGCCCAAATGAAGAGAGTAACCTCTTCACTACACCTAATGCTCTAATTTGTGTGTGATTACTTTTTACTATGTGTTTTTCTCCCAGTATTCACACAGTTGCAAGGGTTTATGCTCTTTGTAATTTTCTTTTTTCTCTTGTATGTTTGTTGAAATGCAATTATGAAAACTAAGGGGTGGTTGGTTGAATTTATACATAATCAGTGTCTTTAGTGTTTTTTTAAAGTTTACAAAACTATTCATTTCATTCTAAAGTAAGCAGGTTGCTTTTTGGAATCAAATAATGCAAACTACTTGCATATGCTTCGGGGAAAAAAAAGTTAGACGTTAGAAGATAAGCGGTTTCAGTAAGCAATCCACACATTCTCCAAGGGCTTATTTAGAATAAGTAAATGACTATTCTTCTTTCTTCTTTTCTTTTTTTTTTTTCATTTAAGTACTCTACTAGTTCAAACTAGCTAATTACAGATACTAAACATACAACAAGCGGTAAATACGTAAATAACTGACTTATTAATTCAGACCATGATTTAGTTATACACATTGCGTATAGTTTGACAAAATCACAACAGATGAAAGTAAAACATTATTAGAGCATTCACATTCATAACGCATAACTTGCGTTAAAGTCACTTTAACACGCGTTAAACTCGTGTAACCATTGTGGGTGTCCAAGTGAAGAGCGTGTTAACACCAGAAGTTAATACCTTAACTCACGTTAAGGTGGTGTTTGTTAAAAAAAAATAAAAAATAAATAAAAATAAATAAATAAATAAATAAATAAAAAAGTTCACTTTCCCCCCTAAATGAAGGAGTGTTTTTGTAAATTGTTGTTGAGTTAAGGTTAAGTTATGATTGGGGGTGTTTTTTTGTGAGTTAAGGTGAAAAGGTTAAAGTTGATGTGGCGCTGACATGGCATTGTATTAAACTTTAACTCAAGTTATGGTTGTGCATGCTCTTATAGTAGTCAGTTAACCCCTAGATAGATTCACAAAAGGAAAGTAACTCGGGATCCTTTTGAAAAATCGGCATGTCTTGCTCTCCTAGGCTCACAAATACTTCAATACCACCTCCGTTACGGGCATCCACGGCCACAAAATTATTGTTGATCAACGCTCCTGCTACCGAAGCTTTTATGGGCTTTCCCCATCCAAAATCAATTCCATATAAAGGATACGTACATTGGCTTGTTGAAGTATAATAGTCATCTAATTTTATTTGCTCCTCTTCAATGACGCTTTCTGGAGACATAGTTTGAAGAATTTCAAACTCACTTTTAATATCTTTTATACCTTGAACATCCCTCTTCAATTTTTTAATTTGGCTAACAAAAAAATTTGGTGTAATGTCATTTGGATCATCTATTGTTGAAAATGCCGGTAGTATGTAAAAATTCCCTATGGTGGTTTTGGGTAATGGCTCAATCATTTTGTTTCTTATATTTGTTACCATGACAAATCGAGTTGGCTTAAAAGATCCAGTTCGAAGTGCACATCTGTAGAGTAGCCAATTTAAAACTTCCAACCGAGTATGGTTGATGATCAGCTACTCAGAGTCCGCAGTCATGGCCATAACCTTGAGCTTAAGGTCATTTAACTTAGTGCCGGGGAACACGAAACTCCTAGTGACACAGTTATCTCGTGACTTGTCAATTGAAATTCCTTTGTAATTTAGGTTAGTACCCTTAACAGAAAGAAAATAGGGGTTGATAGGCGATACCTCATACTTTTGCTCCAATGAGCGCAATCGTGTCATTATGGCCCAGTCATTAAAAAAGTGGCACAAACTGCTTCCATTTGATATCTTGTGGGATAACAACACTGCTACCCCGATTCCTCCACACGCAAACTTTTTGACTTGGACTGCCAATAGGCTCGCTTTATCTTTCTCGAAATCCCCGAAAGTATGATTCAACTTTTTCCATAATTGACCGTTGGGAAAGAGTTGGTCTAGATCTTCGTGTTGCATATTTCGGATGAAATCTGTTATTGGTTTGTCGTTTTGTGCTTCAAGGAACTCAATTCCTTCATCTTTGCAATCCACGAATGATGGTGTTTTTTTGGCTAGCCTACCAGCGAATGGGTAGTATATTGGGGTAATCCCAATCTACCCTTATTAAAAGTGAAACCCGAAGTCAAAGTCAACTACACAGAAAGTCAACACGCATGGATAACTGCCAAATAGCAGTTATAAACATCAAAGGGACACATCTGTTGGATTCTATTCGAACCAACACAACCCTTCGAACCATCACAACTTTTCATTAGAACCTTTTCACTTATTATAAATAGATAGCATATGTAATCGATTACAATGATGACACATTTATAGAAAATAGAGATTATTTTATATTTTTGGTATATCGTTGATTTAAAGATCCGTAAATTGGGTCAACAATTGGTATCAGAGCCAACATCATCATATACCAAGGCTGTTTCTCATCCCTGTTTTGAATCGAAAAACATTTTTTCTCGGTAATTTTTTTTTGCAAATACATAACGAACAAAACAACAAAACAACATAATCAATTCGTTGCGTTCATACAAGGGATAACATCATCATATTGTCACCTCGTAATTTTATAATTACCGGCATCAAATAGAAGGCACCCTTTTTATTTTTTGAAAAAAAAAAAAAAAAAGAAACTTAATCATCTTTCATACCAAAATCATACAAGACCCAGATTAGGCGTTTTTTAATTATAAAAACACCATTCGACCCAGAAACGAAAAACCATACGGTTTGTCATCAAAAAGGGGCAAAACCATTTCTGAATCAATACAAGGAACAAACACACCTGTATTTCAACACTTCGAACCATAGCACCCTTATTCTTGAATCATCATTGATACGAGACATACACGGCAAAAGAATCCCACAGGATCAATAGGCGTTCAAAACAAGAACACCAACAACCGTGAAGAATAGTGGTTAACCAAAGCCAACAATCGGCGGTCAACCATCAGAAAGTTAGCAGTGATCGGTCTCACCAAAAAAAAGGCAGAGACTTTGATATCTCTTCAAGAGATAAAAAGAAAAGAGAGGCGCATATAAGTGCCAGGGCAAACACACGAACCAACATTCTTAGGGCTACGGGTTTTAAATTACCCCCCGCGGGACATTACTTTGTCATTATCATTAAGAAATGACTAAAGACGGTGGAAATAGTGGAAAGAAGGAGGATAGTATACCTAACACTACCCCTCAATTCCAATGTCCGATGTTAAAACCCGCGAATTACTCACTATGGGCAATTCGAATGCAAATTATTTTAGAGGCAAATGGGTTATGGGAAACGATAGAGCCATTAGACTTAGCCATTAGACTTAACGCAACCCGGTAAGAAAAAAGAGAAAACTGCTATTGCATATCTTTACCAATCCTTATCCGAAGATCAATTACTTCAAATAACAAAGCACAAAACCCCGAAAACAATATGGGATGATTTGAAAACTAGACACTTAGGCGAAGAAAGAGTACAACAAGCCAGACTTCAAACACTCAGATATGAACTTGAGTTGTTACATATAAAGGAAGATGAAACAATCGACACCTTTACAGGAAAACTCACAACTCTTGTAAACAAAGCCGCTAATCTAGGACACGAAATAAAAGATCAAACCTTAGTTAGGAAATTACTAAATGTTGTACCGGATAGGTATCTGCAAATAGTTGCATCTATAGAACAATATTCCGACCTAACCACTATGACAATGGAAGAAGCAATTGGTAGACTTAAGACCTATGAAGAAAGGATTAAGTTTAAGAAGAATAAGGACAATAACGATCAAGATAAGTTATTGTTTACACATCACGACAATAACATTACTCACGGAAGACACTGTGAAAAATGTGGACAAGATTTGTTGCGAAGCCAAGAAAATAATTTCAAGAAAGGATCAAACAGCAAATCAAATAAATTTACTCATGATAAGAGTAAGGTGTTATGCTTCAAATGAAAGGAGTATGGGCATTTTGCAAACAAATGTCCATCAAAGAAAGAAGAACAATCCAATCTCATTGAAGAAGACTTAGAACCAACATTACTTATGGCAACTATTGAAGAAGCACCATGAAATTTCATTAACCAAGAAGAATAACGAAGCAAGAATGGAAGAAAATTCCATACAATTTCAAATTGACAATATCAAATATTGAACAACAAGGAGTTGGCAGTTAAAGCTTGGATGGTGGTATAACCGAAAGCATAAGTCAACCTGGAATTAAGGAAGATATATACGCTGCAAGAACTCAAATTAGAAGACAAGGTGTTCGTGGCATAACCAACCAAAATTATGATCAACCTGGACTTAAGGAAGATCACAAACAATGAAGGTGGAAATAACCAGAGAAAAAATACGATCAACATGGACATAATGAAGATCACAACAATAAAGGTGGAAGTAACCGAAGGAAATTTGATCTACCTGGATATAAGGATGATCACAAGCACTACAAAATTAAAACAGTAGTAGCTCAAATGGTGGATTTAACCAGAAGATGAATCAAGAAAGACTTAAAGATCTAGGAGACGACGATTGTGATTAAGGGGGAGAATATTGGGTTAATCCCAATCTACCCTTATTAAAAGTCAAACCCGAAGTCAAAGTCAACTACACAGATTGTCAACACGCATGGATAACTGCCAAATAGCAGTTACAAACATCAAAGGGACACATCTGTTGGATTCTATTCGAACCAACACAACCCTTTGAACCATCACAACTTTTCATTAGAACCTTTTCACTTATTATAAATAGATAGCATATGTAATCGATTACAATGATAACACATTTATAGAAAATAGAGATTATTTCATATTTTTGGTATATCGTTGATTTAAAGATCCGTAAATTGGGCCAACATAGTATTGCATTAAGGTTTGAGATAAGGACTTCTTCATATCCAATAACTTCAAACATGAATCAAGATCAACGTTGGAGTAGTTCGGGTAGTAGATAACCAGTGGTACGTATGCGTCAGGTGCCAATTGATCAAACAAAGAAAGATTATAAGTTTTTAGATGAGAAGCTGTCGGAGAAGAAGGTTTGATGATTTCTCTAGAGACAATTGTGTGAAGCTGCCTTCTACCAAATCTTACAAGGCTGTTTAACATTGTCATCTTTAAAAATACGGAATTCAATGGCAATAGTATCATATATCTCATCTGATATAGCCATGATAAAAGCTAGCATGGAGAGTTGGCGTGACCCCTACATTAAGTGTTTTTACATTTTTAAAAAAAAAAAAGAAAAAAAATGCAAATAAAAAATGTTTTAACATTATGAAAAGTATTGTTTTTTTGTTTTGCTTTCTCAACATAAGTCAACAAAAAAAGTTGTCATTTGTTATCATATTGTAAAAATATACTACAAACCACTAGTAGTGAAAGTACCAGTGAGCTACAAATAAAAGAAAATATTTCAAGTGTGCAGTAAAGAATATTTTTGAGTGATATTGCTTCCTAATACAAAAGTGTTGTTATAGTTTGTCAAAATAATTTTGTGAGCAACTTTTACTAAGAGTCCCCTCTCATATATCCAATAGTTGGTCGTGGCCTACCCAAAGTTTTGAAAAAATTTACGCACCAAAGAACAAAATGAAGTTTAGAAGAGTCAATATATCTATTTAAGGTTTTGATCAGTTACTCGTCATGCGATTAACTACAAAATATTACTGATTGCCCACTTGCTCGGCGAATCTGGCACCACAGAAAATAACTATGTGTAAACGCTACTATAAGGTCTTGGTCCTAGCTAGGCTCTTCGAGTCAAGGTATAGGAACCATCTGCCAAGAAGGTGTCATCATAATTCAAAATAAGGCTTCGATCTTTTTCCTTAGTATAGGACTATATAGGTTAAGTTAATTTGTAAGTTTAGTCTAAGAGGATGTGCAGGTTTTAAGGAGGCGTTTGTTTGATGGTAGTAACCGTAGGATTTGGGTTTAGACTTCAAAAAGTTTGTTTGGTATATATTGGTGGGCCTTCAGATTTGGGATGAGTCAGGAAAAATGGGCATACTCAATTCCTAGGTACATGGCATGGTTTTAAACTTTTCATTTGAAAATGTATTGTCTTTTTTTCAAATAAATGGACCCCATCTTTTGTCAACCACTCATTATATATTTTTTATTTTCTAAATATATATTTAAATAAAATTCTAATTACAAATTTAAAAAAGTAAATAATTTTTATATTTTTTTAATAAATTTCTCTCTCCTACATTAAATACAAATCCAAATTTAAGTCCAAATCCAAATCCAAATCCTAAACCTATCTACCAACCAAACGGACCCTTACATGAATATTATCACGTGTCTGTTCAATATGTAAAACATACAACTTATTTTGGATGTATTTGGATGAAATTGCTTTTGTGTATGTTTCAAAACAAATAAACACTTCAATATAATTAGTACTTGCAGATAAGCACTTTATCCATATATAACCTAGTTATATTACATAGATGGATGGTGTCCGTTTACAGTGAATTGTTCAAGACAATAACTTATATGATGGGATTTTTTTTTCTTATCATCCTATGTTTTATGTTTTTGAAATATGATGAAAAACATAAAAATAAGTTTTCTTTTTTTTTTCTTTTTTTTAACATCTCACTAAAACTAGAAAAAAAAAAAAAAAAAAAAACTTTTATTTTATCGGAATATAATTTTAAATGTCTCACGTAATATAAGTTTCTTAGGTTGCCTATACAACATTATACTTTGGATTTCCGGCGGATTGATTCTCATGATGCAATGAACAACTACAATAGTGTCAAGCGGCCAGTATTGACAACATGATCAGTAACAATCTGGTATAGTAAAAGCTAACCGGGTCGTCGAATTAAAAAATTTACTCTCTCCCTTCCAAATTAATAGTCCACGTTTCTTTTTCATGACGTCCCAATATCCACTTCTAAACATATATAGGAAATTTTGATAAAGTTTTCCATATTACCTTTATTTTAAATTATTATTACAAAATTTAAAGAAAGAATTAATTAATTAGTTAAATGTAAGATTGTCAGTAAAAAGTAAAAGAGAGAAAGCAATAATTATGATTTTCTTAAACTATGTGCTTTTTTATTTTGGGACCGATGGAGTAAAAAAAATTATACATCATCTACCATGTTTTCTTTTTGGATTTTGGTATAAAGAAAATGAATATATAACTTGGTACATATAAAGTAATTTATATAAATGTTTTTAATGTTGGGATACATGTGAATTTTCCTTCGTTTCCTTGTTTTGGTGGATGTTAAGCACTCGATGTGTGTTACCCGAGTTCCACAACATCAAGAGGATTGCTCATATCACAAATGCTCAAGATTTTAAAGCTGTTGACTCATCTCAAGGTCATTTACACTATACATATAAATATGTTTGGCGATAACAGTGTTGCAATTGATGCAAATCCTGTATTTCATAAAAGGACAAAACATTTTGAAATAGATCTCTATTTCTTAAGAGAAAAGATTGCAGAAGGAGTTCTTAAAAGTTGTAAGATTCCTTTTGAGTAAAAAACTGTAGATGTGCTTGCTAAAGGTTTATGTTCTACTGAACATAAGAAAATGTGTCGGTTGATGAATATGGTGAACTTGTTCCAGGTTTAGTTTAAGGGAGTATATTGAAATGTAGCTTTATAAACTAAGCTGTGCACAAGTCCAAGAGGTGTTTTGTTATTTTTGGAAGTTGTTTTTTTGTTTTGTTTGTGTCTGCAGAGTTTGCCAAAGATCAAGGACCGGAAGTGTTCACGTGTGAAGACTTCAAGGGAGCTAAGTGGAAATACGAAGATAAAGGGTATATACTTATTTTTCTGTCATAATTTGTGTGTGTATTAGTTTCTAATGTGTGTTTTCTCTCCCAGTTTTCACATGGTTGCTAGGGTTTGTGATCTCTGTAATTTTTCTTTCTTCTCTTGTATGTTTGAACTTAAAACATCTCACCATACCGGACAAGCGTTGATATGCAATTATAAAAAATAAAACGGGCGGTTGGTTGAATTTATACATAATATGTGAGTCACCGAGTCTTCAGTGTTTTTTTATGAAGTTTACAAAAGGGCAAATTATTAAAAAAAGTATTATACTTGGCACTGTTTCATCTTCTGGGCAGCGAACTATTTTTTTTCATTTTGAGAGTAATTTTTTTTTAAAATTCATCATCTTTAGGGTATTTTGCGAAATTTATGGAAATTTTTGCCCCTCGTAGCTACTACAAATTTTTTTCCCGAAGGGCAAAAATGTCACATATTACCCTAAATATGATGAATTTGAAAGAAAAATTACCCTAAAAA